>PVJD01015284.1:0-25579 GCA_004026545.1 Mormoops blainvillei | reverse complement strand
CTCCTGATGTCCGCGGCCGATTGAGAGACAAAGGCCATGGCTACCAAACTTTGATTTTCAGCTGCCCCTGGGTCAGAAGGGGTAAACACTCGGTATGCCTCCATCAGCCGCTCAAGGAAGTCTCCGGGGCACTCATCTGACCTTTGGTGTACAGTGGCGACCTTAGCCATATTAGTGGGCTTCCTGGCTGCCGCCTTTAACCCCTGTAACAGGGAGTGGCGATACAGATCCAAGGCGGCCCGCCCTCGCTCAGTGTTTGGGTCCCAAGTGGGCTGTTGTTCGGGGCGGCACGGCACGCATAATCTGAGGGATCGAGGGTTCCTGCTGGGGTATGTGCTTCAAGGTAGCGCCAGGCCTCCTTTATAATCTTTCTCCTCTCCTCAGTGCTGAACAAGGTCAGGAGGAGTTGGCGACAATCGAACCAGGTGGGCTGGTGGGTTTGGAAGATCGAGTCTGTGAGCTCGATCATGGCCTGTGGCTTCTCCGAGAACGGAGGGGTGTGGTGTTTCCAGTTCAGGAGGTCAGTAGTACCGAATGGCTGGTAGTAATAAGTAACCTGTCCAGGCTGGACAGTCCCGTCCTCATTAACTCTAGGTGCTGCCTGCACCTCTCGGAGTGGCATCTGAAGAGGGGGCCGGTGGCTTCTAAGTCTGCTAGCTACGGGTGATGGACCTGGATGGGGCAGGGCTGGGTACCGAACAGGGGAGGGCTCCTGGGGAGACTGATGCCCCTGGGGCGAGATAGAAGGCGGAGGAGTCAGGGGTTCCTGCAGGGGAGCCGTAGGGGGCGCCTGTGGACAACACATTCTTGGGCGTGCCCCGCCGGCGGCTCCTCTACGGCACCCCTGAGTCCCCGCGCACTTACTAAGCCAGCTGGGCATATCCTGGGCCAACTCCTGCCATCTATCTCTATAGGAAAACTGATCGGGATGTCCTGGCTTTCCTGTAACTTTCAGGTGAACTGCTCTTATAGTGGACAGATTTAATGTTCCCTCGGGGGGCCAGCCGACCCCAAAAGTCGGCCACTCTGCAGTACAAAATGTCTCTAATTGGCCCGCATCAAATGATGGGTCCTGGCCTTTAAATTTGCTGAAATTCTGCAGCATACAATCTAAAATTGTAGAAGGTCCGCCCCCCATGGCTTCCCTCCCACACGGCGCAGACACACAAAGGGTGGGGGCACTCGCTTGTCCACCTGGCCTGCTCCCTCGCGGGACGAAGTCGGTCTTGGCTAAGGTTGCCCCTACAGAATTCAGGGTTAACTGTCAACCGTTATGCCGTACGACCTGACACAGGAACTGCAGGTTGGGACCCACTCTCACTCCGTAGGCTAGCGCCCGAGGAGCCACAAACACAGACACACTTGCTTTCACTCTCACACATTCAGAGGTTATTCAGTTCCCTCCCGAAGACCATACCCATAGAAAAAGAAACACAGACACACTTGAATTTACTTGAAAACATTCAGAAACTATTCAGTTCCCTCCCCAAGACCATCACCCATAGAAAAACAAACACAGACGCACTTAAATTTACTTTTCAAACATTCAGTGGCTATTCAGTTTCCCTCCCCGAGCGAGGGTCCGGTGGTCGGACTTCCGTAGTCTCGATCCTACTGTAACAGATGAGGGACCCAAATCCCTCCCGATCTCGGGTCTGGTCCCCGGGGCACTTACCGATGCGGTGCCTTCCGATAGATCGTGTTCCGAAGCCCCCACTTCCCGGTTGGAGTCGCGGGCCGGAGTCCGGAGTGCCGACCGGTCGGGACCTGAGAAATCTCAGGGCGCGCGCTTCTCTGGTCCCCAGCCGGGCCACCGGGCACCCAGCCCGCCCTGCTCAGTCGGCGGCAAGCCGGCCCGAATTTATGTAAGGTCGTTTCCCGGTCAGGGAACCAAATGTTACGGAAAAATGAAACGACCAGACACTGAGGGGTTAGGAGCATGATCTTTACTTACGTGCACGGGCCCAGAGGAGATAACTCCAAATTCTGAGCCCAGAACAATAGCCCCGCATTCCCTTTTTGCTGGGCTAAGTGGGGTAAGGGTCTTGGGAGGCGTGGTATAGATTTAGCTCGAAAAGGGTTTACAGAGGTGAAAGAGAAGCATTTACATCATAAGTCAGGGTAATTGGCGTGAAAAAAGGGCTTACAGGGGTGGGAGAGAAGCATTTACATTATAAGTCAGGGCAATTAGCATTTCATCTCTGGTATCAGCCTTGATTCCCTCTACAATTCTTTTCCGCATTACTTCACTCCCCCCTCTTTTCTGATCACTATCAGTTTGTTCCTTGTTTCTATGTCTCTGATTCTATTTTTCTCATTTGTTTGCTTTGTTGATTAGATTCCACTTATAGGTGAGATCATATGGTATTTGTTTTTCACTGCCTGGCTTATTTCACTTAGCATAATGCTCTCCTGTTCCATCCACGCTGTCACAAAGGGTAGGAGCTCCTTCTTTCTTTCTACTGAGTAGTATTCCACTGTGTAAATGTACCACAGTTTTCTGATCCACTCATTTATTGATGAGTACTCAGGTTTAAAAATATGAATAAACAAAATAGACTTACAGATATAGAGGACATGTTGATAGCTGCCAAAATATGGAGGTGGGAGCATGTGTGAAAAAAAATAGTCAATATTGTTGTTTCTTATCTAATCTCATGACTAAAACCAAGTTTTAGATAAATAAATAAATAAATAAATAAATAAATGATTAGGTTTGTGGAAATCAACCACAAATACTTCAGGACTCCGTGATTAGGAGTAACAGGAAGCTGTTGACAATGTAGGCTGAACAGATAAGGGGAAGGAACTCTTTCTTTACCAGGTACTAGAAAATATAGCTCCATGGTGATAATGATCTGAGGTAAGCTAGGACTTTTTTATTTTTTTATTTTTTTATTGTTGTTCAAGTACAGTTTTGTCCATTTTCCCCCCTCCACTCCCCGCCCGTTGAGGACTTGGACCTTTGCAATATGTTTATTTCTGCGCCCCACTGATATAACATCAATGTCCTCACTGAAACAGAATGTGTATTGGCATCCTTGTCTTCTCTTCCCCACCCCCCCTTGGCTTTGTCCACGAGCCCCCCATATATGTTCCTTGACCACCCTTCCCCTGTCCCCCTGTCCCCCTGTCCCCATCATCTTCCCCTCCCACCTCTCCTCTGTTCACTGTCAGTTTGTTCTTCACTTCAGTGTCTTTGGTTACATTTAATTTGCTTGTTTGTTGATTAGCCTTCACTTATAGGTGAAACCATATGGTATTTGTCTTTTACTGCCAAACCAGGACTTTTGATAGAAGAGCAAAAGAAATCAAGGGAAGGAAGGAGCAGAGGAAGTAAATACTCAACATCATTCTTCTGCCACCCTCCAGTCTCAGGCTGGTATCTCCCCCTACCTACTTCTGAAAGGAAGTTAGAAGGCAAAGGGACCTCTTGATGTTATTCATGATTGGTAGCATTTTGAGGCCATAGGGCATGGACAAAACAAACTAAAAGTATCCTCTGCTTTCTTTTTCTCCTAGCCCCCATCATTTCTTACCTGAACTATTACCGTGGTCTACTCACTGGTTTACTGGCTTTCTCCTTTACCAACACTTATCCTTAATCCAGTCTCTGCAGAGCACTCAGAGTTCTCTTCATACAATGCAAACTGTATCAATTTTCCTGCTTAACATATATCTATTACTATTCATTTCTTTACACTCCCAAACTTTTCATTTTAAAATTGTATAACTTTTATTATAAAGATTAATTTTCTTAACTGTATTTCTCCACTAGGCTGACTTCTGCGAAGGGAGGCATTATCCATTTTCCAGTGAGTTACCTGTCAATGCGACTATTACATAATAAGTGCTAAATAAATATTAGATGAATTAATGAATTTTAGAAGATACATTTGTATTTTTTAACAGTCCCCAGGTGGTTCCAATATTCTAAATTTTAAAAAGGAACTACTGGAATAAGTAATATCTAGTGTTCTAGATTGTAAAGAGAATAATTAGTAAAGTTAATCCATAACCATTTAATTCTGTTATTATATGATACTTTAGAACTCACGCTGTGCTCATGAAATGTGTTCTCTTGCTGAAAGCTGCTTAAGACTTCTTTTTTCTGGTTCTTTCTTTTTTTCTTTCTTTCTTTTTCTCCTTTCAGATATCACTTTAACCTTCATTAGGCGAACCACGTAGTTGTCCTTTTTGAAAGATCAGACATGTACTACATTAAGGTGAACCCATTCACCTCTAATTTTGCATTTGATGAGAGAAAACATTTCCCAAGGAAGTGCTTTAATGCTGTCTCATTATCAGATACTATGGAACAACAAATTCTTTCTACAATTTAAACACTGAATATTTTTGTATACTTAAGAACTGCCATAAGAATGAAGTCATTCCATTGAGTATTTTAATGTTAAATGGCTTTCCTTTTTTTTCAGATGAGAGGCCCTTGAGTCCCACATACCTGACTCTGATCTTTTTCCATTTCATTTCTGATAAATTTTCTTTTAATATCTTGCTTCCCATCTCATTTGAAGTAAGGCCAATATTTTCTTATCTGTGTTCAGATGTTTATATACATTTGATATGCATCTGCTTATTCTAGTACAGAAACAATTCCATTTCTGTACACATTCTCTAACATTACTTTTGCCAAAGAATGTTCATATTTTAAAATTTACTATTTTGGTAAATAAATAAATAAGTTAGTTAACTACTATAGCATTTAGGAGCATGAATTAATCTCATGAACCCTAGTATTTTGATGAAATTATTTGAATAAATTTCTGTGATAATTGAGGAATATGTATGTAAAATGCATATGTATATATGTAAAGACAGTTATATATAAGCATACAGATAAATAATATCTATATATTTTATTTTATTTCTCCACTTAAAAATGAAGTGTAAGTAGAAAGCTTCATTTATTATAAATAATTATGTAAAAAAGCAATTTACTAGGCAAATTCTCTCATGTTCCACATATAGTTTTGAAAAGGGAACTACCCCTAACACCTGATCTTCAGTATTTCTGTTAACAGACTGCACTGCCCTGTGTCTATATGTATTAACATTTATCCTAGGTTGTAATCAAATATTTGTATTCAGTATAATTATTCTTGGCTATATTAGAGGTTGCAAACCACAAGATACTTATAAAGCTGTAGTGGCATATCTTTATTAGTAAATTTATAAAACCTGGGGTATTTCTCTATTAGAGTCCCCAATAGTAGAATTCTGTACTTAAATTAATACCGCTAATATTTCCAGAAAATTTATGATACTTAATCCTGATTTTTAAATTACTCAATTCCCTCCTGCCCCCAATATGGCTGGTATCAATATCTTCTGTTGTTGTCCCCATTTACTCTACTACATACTTAAGGGTTAAGATAATATGGTTTATTCCGCAGTGCCCTAATTGAATTAAAGTCTATCCAAGTAATATTTTTAATATATTATATTTTCTCTAAAAACAAGGTAATACCTTATGTCTGTTGTGTCTCTCACAATTTCTAGCACAGTTCTAAACACAAATAAATATTCAATAATTACATACTTATTTACTTTGGATATTTATGTAACCTCAACTAATTATTAAGAAATATTATATAGTACATTTAACAGTGCTGGGTGATACACTAAAAACAAACCTTTGGCATTGCCTAAACGAAAAAATTAATATTTATTTACTTAGGGGATCTATTTTGCTGGGTCTTTACTTGGTATTAGATGTGATCAATACCCCACGAGTGCTAAAGGCAGTAATAAGGTTACTATCTTTCAGGTTGATTCTGTTCGTTAATGGTATCAATACCATGACTTCAAAATGAAAGGAACTAGAATCCTGAAGCCAGGTGCTGCACGGAATTTTGGAGTACACGATAGGCACTCCATCTTGCCCCTACCTCCCTGTGCATCACAAAAATTATAACTGATTAGGGCAGCAGCCTCCACGTAGAACACTGAAATTCTGCAATATGAGGCCTCTGAATCTTTTTTTTGTCCTTTTGTTGTCATAAACTTGATTATAATTTAAATCACTACACAAATATTTATTGAGTGTTGTTATATTAAGATTCAGCCTTAAAATTTTATAGGGGTATAATACTTTTTCTCAATTTTAAACCTTTGATACGATAGACGTTTGAAGGAAAAAATGCTTTTATCCTTAATCTGATCTTATAATGACTGAGTAGTGAATATTGATGTTCTAAAGACATCGGTGCTCTATCTACATAGCTTTTTATTGCAAGTTTCATTACAGTTTTAGGTTATCTAGTGTATCTTCAAATAAATGAAAATAATAGGTCCTGGGGAAGAAAATCATTTATGAAAAGTGCAAAACTATAGCAGCTAACATTAATAATTATTAATGCTTGTGTATCTACAAGTCTTTTTTTTTTTAATGTTGTTTAAGTGCAGTTGTCTCCATTTTCCTGCCACCACTTTCCCCTACCCCACCCACCTCTGTTTCCCACCCTCAATCCTTCCCCCTTTGGCTTTGTCCATGGGTCCTTTACACATGCTCCTTGATGACACTTCCACTTCTTTTTCCCATTATCCCCTTCCTTCTTCCCCTCTGGTTACTGTCAGTTTGTTCTTTATTTCCATGTCTGTGGTTATATTTTGCTTGCTTGTTCATTTTGTTGATTAGGTTACAATTATAGGTGAGGACCTGTGGTATTTGTCTTTCACCGCTTGGCTTATTTCACTGAGCATAACACTCTCCAGTTCCATCCATAATGACATGAAGGGTAGTAGCTCTTTCTTCCTTTCTGCTGTGTAGTATTCCATTGTGTAAATGTACCATAGTTTTTTGATCCACTCATTTACTGTTGGGCACCTAGGTTGCTTCCAACACTTGGCTGCTATAAATTGTGCTGTTATGAACATGGGTTGCATAGGTTCTTTTGAATTGGTGTTTCAGGATTCTTAGGGTAAAATCCTAGCAGTGGAATTGCTGGGTCAAAAGGCAGTTCCATTTTTAGTTTTTTGCAGAAATTCCAAACTGTTTTCCACAGTGGTTGCACCAGTCTGCCTTCCCACAAATAGCGTGCTAGGGTTCCCTTTTCTCCACAACCTTGCCAGCACTTGTTGTTTTAAGGTTGTTTATGATGGCCATTTTGACTGGTATGAAGTCATATCTCACCATGGTTTTAATTCGCATCTATCTCCCTGATAGCTAGTGATGCTGAGCATCCTCTCATATGTCTCTGGGCCCTGTGTATGTCCCTGTGAACTTGGAGAAGTGTCTGTTCAGGTCCTTTGCCCTTTTTATAATTGGATTGTTTGTTTTCCTGGAGTGGAGTTGTGGGAGTTCTTTATATATTTTGGAGATCAAACCCTTGTCTGAGGTATTATTAGCAAATATATTTTCCCATGTGTTTGGTTGGTTCCCTTTCATTTTGCTGATGTTTTCTTTAGCTGTGCAGAAGCTTCTTATTTTGACGAAGTCCCATTTGTTTATTGTTTCCCTTACATCCTTTGCTCTAGGGGACATATTGGTGAAAATATTGCTGCATGGAATATCTGAAATTTTCCTGCCTATGTTCTCGTCTAGGTCTTTTATGGTGTCATAACTTATATTTAAGTCTTTTATCCATCTTGAGTTTATTTTTGTGTGTGGTGTAAGTTGGTGGTCCAGTTTCATTTTTTTGCATGTAGCTGTCCAGATCTCCCAACACTATTTGTTGAAGAGGCTATTTTTACTCCATTTTATGCTTCTGCCTCCTTTGTCAGATATTAATTGACCATAGAGACATGGGTTTATTTCTGGGCCCTCACTTCTGTTCTGGTGATTTATGAGTCTGTTCTTGTGCCAGTACCAGGCTACTTTGATTACAGTGGCCTTTAGTCTAGTTTGATATCGGGTATTGTGATCCCTCCTACTTTGCTCTTTCTCAAAATTGCTGCAGCTATTCGGGGTCATTTATGGTTCCATATAAATTTTTGAAAGGTTTGTTCTATATCTGTGAAATATGTCCTTGATATTTTAATAGAGATTGTGTTGAATCTATAAATTGTTTTGGGCAGTTTGAACATTTTGATGATGTTAATTCTTCTAATCAATGAACACATTTATTTGTGTCTTCCTTAATTTCTTCAGTGTTGTATAGTTTTCTGAGTACCATTCTTTTACCTCATTGGTTAGGTTTATCCCTAGGTACTTTGTTTTTCTTGTTGCTATAACAAATGGGTTTTCCTGATTTCTGATTCTGATATTTCATTGTTGATGTGCAAAAATGTCTTTGATTTCTGAATATTGACTTTGTTTCCCACTGTTTGTCAAATTTACTTATTAAGTCAAGTAGTTTTTTGGTGTAGCTTATAGGATTTTCTATGTCATCTGCGGACAATGACAGTTTTACTTCCTCCTTTCCAATTTGAATGTCTTTTTTTTCTTTTTCTTGTCTGATCTCTGTGGCAAAGACTTCCAATATTATGTCAGATAGAAGTGGTGAAAGCCAACATCTTTGTCTTTTTCCTGATCTTAGGTGGAAAGTTTTTAGATTTTGCCCATTGAATATGATGTTGGCTGTAGGTTTTTAATATATGGCCTTTATTATGGTGAGGTATGACCTCTTTACTCCTACTTTGCTGAGTTTTTTTAATCATAAATAGGTGCTGTACCTTATCAGATGCTTTCTCCACATTTATTGCTATGATCCTGTGATTTTTTTTTTTTTTTTTTTTTTTTTTTTTTTTTTTTTTTTTTTTTTTTTTTTTTTTTTTGGTCTATAGTACCATGGCTTTTTCTTTTTCCTGTCCATTTGCTAGGAATATTTCTTTTCAACTCTTCACTCTCAGTCTGTGTCGGTCTTTTGTTCTGAGGTGGGTCTCCTGTAGGCAGCATATGTGTGGGTTATGTTTTCTTATCCATTCAGCTACCTCATGTCTTTTTATTGGAGCAGTTAGCCCATTTACATTTAAGGTTATTATAGATAGATACTTATTCATTTTTTTCCCTTTGTACCTGTGTCCCTCTCTCTTTTTCACTCTTTTTCTTCATCTTCCTAAAGCAGCCCCTTTAGCATATCTTGCAATGCTGGTTTGGTAGAGGTTTATTGTTTTAGCCTTTTTTGGTCTGGGAAACTCCTTATTTTGCCTTCCATTTTAATTGGCAGCTTTGCTGGGTAGAGTAGTCTTGGTTGCAGGCCTTTGCTTTTCATTACTTGGAATATTTCTTGCCATTCCCTTCTGGCTTGTAGTGTTTCTGTGGAGAAGTCAGCTGCTAGCCTTATAGGGGCTCCCTTGTATGTTACTTCCTGTTTCTCCCTTGCTGCCTTTAAGGTCCTCTCTTTGTCTTTGATATCTGCCATTTTAACAATGATGTGTCTTGGAATGAGTCTCTTTGGGTTCCTCTCGACTGGGACCCTCTGTGTTTCCCGGACTTGTGTGACTTTTTGTCTCCTCAAACTAGGGAAGTTTTCCATCATTACTTTTTCAAACAGGTTTTGTATCTCTTGCTTTTCTTCTTCTCCTTCTGGTATCCCTATTATATGGATGTTATTATGTTTCATGTTGTCCTACATTTCCCTTAACTCCTCTTTGTTATTTTTGAGTCTTTTTTCATTTTCTAGCTCTTTCTGGGAGTTTTTTTCTACCTTTCCTCCAGCTCACTGATTCAATCTTCTGCTTCATCTAGCCTGGTTTTGATTCCTTCTATTGTGTTCTTCAATTCAGAAATTACATTCTTCATCTCCCCTTCGTTCTTGTTGATAATTTCTATGTCCTTTTTTATGCTGATATAGTTTGCAGTAAGTTCCTTGTAGCTTCCCTGTAGTTCTTCATAGTTCTCACTGAGTTCATTGAGCTTCCTTATAACCATTGTTTTGAACTCAATCTCTGGTAATTTACTTGCCTCTGTTACATTTAGCACTCTTTCTGAAGATTACTCCTTTCTTTTTGATTGGGGGTTGTTTCTTTGTCTTCCCATTATTTTTGAGACTCTTCCTTTTTGCTTCTGCTTCTTAAATTGATCTGTTTTGGCCCTTGATTTTGTGGTGTGAACTTAAAGATAGGAGACCTGTGAGATTCAGTGGTGCAGTCTCCTTGATCTCCTAAACTTGATGCTCTTGGGATGCCTTTTATGCCGTTTATGTTCACTCTCTGGAAGTAACTGGGTTTTGATTGTTGTTTGGTCATTCTTTGGTGGGTCCTTCCCTCCAGCTGGTTGACTGCGGGTCACTCCGCCCACCACGTCTTATATACTGTTGTGCAGGTGCTGCCAGAACAAAAGCAGAAAGCCCAGGAAACAAACCCACATCCGCAAAAATAACTCCTCACTGCAATCCCACTATCAATAGCAAATGAATCATTATTATAAGGCTATAAAGAGATTAAGACTATTATAAGAAAGGAGAGAAATAAACTCTGATGACTTAATATGCACAAATTTGATGGACAAAAAATGAGTATTAAAAACCTATGTCATAAAGAAAATATTGCAAATGATGGAGAAGTCCACAGTGGATTTCACCTTGTTAACCTCTAGTATTTACTGCTGTTTTTTCTTTCTGGATCTGCCTCTGGTGATGTCAGATGTAGAACCCATCTGACTTTAGGCAGCCTGTTTGAAACTTCCAGGGATCTATTCTTTGTGGCTGCCTCTTTCAATTGTTAATCTAGTCATTCTGCACCCAGCACAGGGTGGGGCAGAATCCCTCCTGGGGTGTGGGCTATTGTTTCCCCTCAGGCTGCTGCTGCTTGGAGGGGAGTGGTTTGCCTGAGCACAATGACTGCTGCAGTATGGGGGATGATTCAGCACTGGGATCCCTGTGGCTACTTTCTCAGTTCTCTCCCCAAAGCCTCCATCCCCAGTCTCTCATCAAGTACCTCTGGTCCACTCTGCCCCACCCTTTGCCAGGGATCTACTGTCTGTGGCAGCCACTCTGCACTCAGCAGTCAGGCTTAAGCACACAGCGCCAAGGCAGAGTCCGTCCGGTGGGCGGGGCTTTTGTTTCCTCTCAGGTTGCTGCAGATCAGGGGAGTGGTCTGCCTGAGCAAGATGGCTGCTGCGTCGGGGATGATTCAGCACCTATTCCCAGTGGCGACTTTCTCAGTGCTCTCACCAAAGCCTCCATCCCCAGTCTCTCCTCAGGCATCTCTAGCCCATTCTGCCTCTGCCTTTGCTGGAGCCCAGGGTAAGTGGCTACAAATGAAAATTTATGCGTTATGGTTCTTTGTGTCTCCAGCTGCCCATCTCTGGCAGCAAGCAACCCTGCACTTTTCGCAGTTGGCTGTTACCTGTGTACTTTTTGGGCTCTGGTGCTGTAGGCTGGGGATCCCTGCTTATGCTTCAGACCCCGCTCTTCTCAGGGGGATCCTATTGGCCACTTAAATATCCCTCTGGTGCTGCTGCCTGTGGGTGTCCAGCCAGGCTTCTCGCATCTCCGCCATGCTCCTTACCAGCCAGGTTGTGCTGAAACTGATTCTTCTGTCTGTCGGAGGCGATAAGGCTTCTCTCTTGCCATTGTTCAGTTGTTTGTTCTGAGTGAGTCGTCCACAATTTAGTTGTAATTCCAGATTGGTCCTGGGAGGTGGTCGATGTGACTTCTATTCACTCCTTGGCCGTCTTGCCGATCTCCTTATCTACAAGTCTTAAAAGGGAAATTTTTTCCAATCATTATAAGATGTTACACTGTTAATCTATATTTCAACAGGTATTTAAAGGCAATACTGGAACTGTCAAGGACCTGCTATTAAGTTTGAGAGAAACTTGCAAAAGAATGCTGAAAGTTTCATTTTATGTGACATGAAACATAATTTTAAAAAGAAAACGTTATCAGACCCTCAGCCATTTGGATACTTTCTATTGCAGATTCTCAGAAAGTTCCACATATACTCTATAGTGCATGGTGCTAGTATATTACCTATGTAAAGTATTCTGACATGTAAAATTAAAGGAGTGATCTAAATACACAGGGTTTCCACTATTTGACTTGCCCCTATCTAGAAACTATGACAAATATTGAAACTTTGACTAAGAAGCACTCATATTTGAGAATACCAAATCTAATAAAGGAATTTGTAAAGAAAAAAATAAAAGTACATTCTATGTTATGTATAGATGTTTGTTAAAGTCTTGCAGACTGGGTGAGTTACATCATAAGCAACTTTTGAATTTTATTAGGTAGGCTTCATAAAAGCACCAATTTCCTGGTCTTGATATACTCCTAAAAATAAGAAAAGCTTTTCTGAGTCAACAAAGAATTTGTTTTATTCAGATGGTCTGAAATTCTACAAATTTAGGTATAAGTAAGTCAAAATAACCTTTAATTTCACCTTATTATTGTCCACTCCTTCTTTTCTCCTATTCTATTCCTTATTACAATGCACTACCAAA
This sequence comes from Mormoops blainvillei, assembly GCA_004026545.1. Taxonomy (NCBI): domain Eukaryota; kingdom Metazoa; phylum Chordata; class Mammalia; order Chiroptera; family Mormoopidae; genus Mormoops; species Mormoops blainvillei. The sequence continues at coordinate 13,230 of PVJD01015284.1, read as the reverse complement.
GTAGAGCACGCTTATCACTCATGGTTGATAAAGTGGGCTTGGGCAATGCATAAACACATTTTAATATATAAGAATTGAAATAGTTGACATTTACTTTACCATCCAGTATATAAAACAGAATCAATGCATTAAAAATGCCTTAGTTATTATTCCTTGGGAATATAGGTAATATAAATATTTAATATTTTAAAAGGATATTAAAGATATTAAATAAATATTACTATAGGTAACATAACTATGACAAAAACGTGGGTGGAAGAGAAGTGTCTAAAGTTGTGGAGACACTGTCCATGGTACTCATTGTTCTCCTTCTCAAAGAAATGTAATTGCATTTTGAATCCAGGTAGACCTATCATCCTTTGAAGGATTCTACTATTTCAATAGAAATATCTTCAACAATCTCCAAATAAAGATGTTTGCTACAACATTAAATCAACTGCTATATGATATTAGGAAACAACCCTAGTGAAATGTTTTGTTTTTCATCCTTTCCATTAGTAAAATCCATTACTTATTTTTTCTAAAGCATGTTCCTCTTTGTATGCTGTGCAGCTATTCCTTTCCACCATTGTTTTGAAGTTTCATTTAAAACCATTAATTATGCAACAGTGCAAGTAGGAGGGATTTTATTTTGTATTGCATAAATGTACATCATTATCTTTCTCGTATTCTTTCATAACATTCCATGATATATTCTGTCAATAACTTCCATATAGATTAATTTTTGAAAAATAATCTTCTGCTGAAACTCATTAAACATTTTAACAGAATTGTTGATAGTACTTTGTGTACTCTAGGACCTCTCTAAATACATCAATTATCTAATTTCCACCCATCTCCTTATACCAAGCCTTGTAAATACAGATGAAGAAACCGAGACAGTAAAATGTCAAGTGGTCACCATGGTAATCACGCTCAGTCTCTTTTGAGAACCAATGACTTTTGCTACTATATGAAATTATTTTGATATACAAATCTAATATTAATATATGTGGTGAAACTTTTTCTTTCATGTTTCTCTTCAGCATATGTCATCATCAATACATTCTCATTTTTGAGTCCCTATTTGGCTTGGTCCTGTGATACCCTACCCTATTGGTTTCCTTTCTGCTTTTCTCAAAAATTATATTCTCTTTTACTAATTTATCTGCCTCTTATTGTTTCTATGAGTGAACCTTGCACATGATAACATAATTGACCTATATCTATAACTGTGTATGCATTCTTTGTCAGGTATTGAAAATCAGCTCAACATCTAAGACAATAGAATAAGGATATTATCAAAATTCAGTTATTACCCTTTGCAGAGTCTGTAAAACTCATGTTTGAATAGGGTGATCTTCACTAGCTTGGGTACAAGAACACATTCTATTTTTTAATTCTATTAAATATTTAGGTACATATAGATTTAGTAGTAACTAGAGTTACTACTTTTCTTATTTAACTATACTTCTGAACACCAGGAGACAGAGAGAGAGAGAGAGAGAGAGAGAGAGAGGGAGAGAGAGGGAGGAGATAGGTGGGAGCAGGGGAGAGAAGAGAATAAAGAAAAAAGAGAACCAAGATCATTCTTTTTATTGCTGCTTTAAAGATCTATGTTAGATTTGGAACCACAATGCACAATGGCAGTAGTACTGTTATTGGTCTTGTTTTCTACTTAGGTCAAATGACACCCCTATGTGTGCTACTAAAGTTAAGATTAAAATTAATATTTGTTTAAACTCAAAGTTTAGTCATTCTTCCAAAAAGATAAGCACCTAGCAAGGGTCACAACATCTTGTATCTCAAACCCAATATTAACAAGCATCTTCTGGTTTTTAAGCCCAGGTAGTCACTTTATATTTCAAATTCTCACATGACAATTTCTTCTTGACTTAGTGTCCTTTCCAGGACACTGGACAAAATTTAATTAGGAGTGTTACAATCAAATAATTCCAACAAGCATTTGTTCTCAGAAAAGAATGTGCTAGGGTTTTAATCATTGTCTCTTAAGAGGCTCAAGGGCAATTATGCAAATATATTTTTTTTTCTAAATAAAAGAGGAATGATAGAGGCAAACTATGTCAGACACAAAAGATCCTCTTACCTGCTCCTCTAGGACAATGGGAACCATTCAAATATTGAGGAAAGAATCAAGAAATATTTGTTCCAACATGGTGAACTGTTTTTGCTTAGTATCTCTTAGCATTGTCTGTTGAAAAAAAATGTAGCCTCTTTTCACTAGGGTCTATTATAATTTCTATATTATGTAAAGAATGCTTATATAATAGAGGGAAGTATTGTTATATTAGCTTCTTGCCTCAAAGATTATCTCTACTGGAATAACAAACTTTGATTAGAAAACATTTCATAGACACTCATGAATCAGGGAAAAAAGTAAGTAGATAAAATATTTAGTTTTTGAATATAAGATGAATTAAAGGAAGAAGATGGAGAGTAAAAGAAGAGAGAGTTTTGGAGGGAAGAGATAAGCCATGAAACTCACTGGAAGACTAAACCTTGTGGCAGAATACTGCCTGCTGAAAACCACTAATCATGAAAAGACCTGAGTACTTTTAAAACATCATCCTAGAGAAAAGTCTCCTAATTTAACATCTTGTGCTGAGGAAATTTGGGGAAATACTAAGTTCATGTTCCCCCCAAAGCAAAACCTAAATGAACAAATACTTGAATCCAGATAGTTTATTTGTTTAAGATGTGATTCTAAAGAGTGAAAGTGAAGGAACAGAAAGAATGAGAAAAAGGAGAAAAACAGTAGGAGTGCACCATTGAGATCCTTATTGTAGGCTTTCATTACTTCATGGTGCCAGAGAAATGTACAGGATGCCTCTGAAAGACAGAAAACGGGAGTACTTCAACCATTGGTTCCTATTTACCATTGATTCAGAGTCATCCCTAGAGGTGTTAATTCTTCTCTGTTCCTGGACTGCACTTGCGTCTGGGTTAGTGAGCTTCACATCATCAAAGAAGATCTTGTGACAGAAAGCAGGGAGACTCAAAGTAGATACCCAGAATAGGACAGTGGCAGCTTCAGGTGAATGAACAAAATCTGACATGGGCTATGGAGATGTCATGTGGAACTCAGAGATAAGCTAGAATGAGTAAATTTATTATGATGTGATACAATATGAAATAAATGACTAAGCATCGGGACAGTATATGAATTAATTCAGGAAAACCAAAAATTCAGAGCTAGATGTATCTAGAGGAAATGTCAACACTGTGCTCAAAGATTTGTGGAGAGTTTCCTTGAAATTCTGGCTCTTCCTATCTTACCCAGCATGGTGGGCCATCATGAGTATTCCTATTAGGTGATATTTAAGTTATCTTATTATAGAATTCAGAGGTAGGGTTTGGTTTTGTTTGTTTGTTTTTTTTTCCCATCAGACAAGTCTTACTTTATAAATGTAGTTTATTCAAAATAGTTGGGAGGGTGATTAGGGGCAATGATGTTGCTAAACTATATCTCACTAATTAATATGAATTCCAAGAACTTTTTCTGAGGTTCTCTTTATAGAATTGCCCCTTCATATCTCATTAAGATATAGCATAAGCAATTTATAACTGAAAGTTGATTTTCTGAAATAATAACAATTTTTAAGCATGCTTCAAATCCTACCACTCTTCTAGTTTTACATGTGTTGACTCATTTAATCCTCATCACAATCCTCTGAGATAGGTGTTATTATTATCCCCATTTTTCAGGTATGAAAATTAAGGCACAGTGAAAGTTAAATAACTTGCCCAGCTAATAAATGGCAGAGCTAGAATTCAGCCCTGAGAGTCAGGGTACATGCCAGCCACTAAAGCACTGCATACTTACGCCTCTTAGGACAAGACACAAAGTTCTCAGAAATCAAGATCAAAATTCTTGTCTACAGTGTTTACTATATTACAACCAAATTAAAGAAGACACCTAAATAATTTGTTATATAGTCATATTAACTTTTAAAATGACCTAATATTTCTTATTAGCTATATGTGCAAAACACACTTTAGATTTCATTCATTTCTTTAAAGAAATTAACAATACAAAAAATAGGTCAAGCACCTTTGTTAATTAACTTCATTTCATTAAAATCATGACCTCTGGTTTAAAATGCCTTTACTCTTGTGTGTTAAATTTATGTGGATGGTCCATAAACAGTCCCTAATTAGTCACATGTGTATTCAGATGTGGGCTCGTGTGTTATAAACTAACACTGAAGTGTATAAGGAACTGTCAGTCAGATCAAAAGTCAACTAAAATCATCCTGCTTGCAAAGCTGAGAGCCTGTCACAGTTAGTTAGTCAGAAATGTTTAAAACAGCAACCAAACTTTTATTCTAATTGAGCATGAGTTGAAAGGCTACCCACTTTGATGTCTTTGCTTTTATCATTTGTATATAGCTAAAAAAACTACTATTATGCTTTTTTTTTTTAAATCCCCCCTTTGAGTGTTAGACATTACTTGGTTCTGAAAATATACAGGTAGATCAATCTATAATTGCAGGGCCTTTGTACAGTTTCCAGTTATGCCTATAATCTTCCACGTGCAAATGTTCAAAAGTTAAATTCTTCCCTCTTTTTTCTTTATTTGATCTCTTTCCCCACATATTTGTAATTCAGGACATAAGGAATACATCTTTACAATGATATTTGGGGGGTATTATATCAAATATAATATTCTACTTACCCTGTTTTCTTTAGCCTTCAAGCAAGTTAAATCATAGATTTTAAAAAAAATTAATATTACACATTTTATTAGTAAAATTCAGTGGCATTTGTGGCCCCATTTTAGAGACTTAAATATTGAGACGCGTGTAAAGTGACAAGACCTAGAGCAATCTATCTGGCAATATGACAAAGGTCTCAAATTGTCAGGCCTACAGACATTTCCACTCTTTTACTTTAGAATTTGCATGCAAGGCCTGCATTCGGGGTTATGATCCTGTAATTTTCTTCCAACAATATTAGCAATTAGTATAGTTAAGTCTAGAAACACTATCTAGACTACTCAAATGGCAACCACATTTGTATTTCATTTTTCACGCTTTAAACTCCTCAATAAGTTGCTTTTGTTTTTGTTCAATTGTCCTTTAAGAAAAGAAATACATATTTACTCATGTGGTTACCATTTTTAATCTACTTTACTCTTTTGTATAAGTCTTGATTTCCATCCACCATCAGTTAGCTTCTGCCTAAAACGACTTACTATAATGTACCTTGCAGGGCAGGTCTGTGGGTGATTCATTTCCTCATGTTTTGTGTGTCTAAAAATCTCTTTCTTTTGCTTTAATTTTTTGGAAAATATGTTTGTTAGCCATAAAATCATTAAAAATCTTTGTTTTTTAGTGCTATAATTTTCTGGTTTTATTATCTTCTCACTTGCTTTGTTTCAGACAAGAAATCCAATGCCATTTTTTATCTTTGTTCCATTGTACACATGATGTCTATTTTTCTGGGTGCTTTTAAGAGTTTCTTTTTATACAAGTTTTCAACCATTTTATAATGATTTGCATTAGGATAGTTTTCGTCATGTTTTTTGTGCTTGAAATTCCTTGAGCTTCTTGGGTTTGTGAATGAATAGTTCTTACTAAGATTGGAAATTTGAGGGCTATTATTTCTTCAAATATTTATTTTTTCTTTCTTCTTTTCCTCCATTTTTGGGTCACTAATTATCTCCATACTAGGCCACTTGGAATTGTCCTACAGATCACTAATTATTTTTTCTATCTTTTTGTCTTTTTTTTTTTCTCCAAGTGTTTTACTCTGGACAGTTTCTATTGCTAAATCTTCGAGTTCACTAAAAATTCTGCAGTGTCTCATCTGTTTCTAATCCCATACGGTGTAATTTTTTTTATTTCAAACATTTTACCTTTCATGCCTTAGATTTCATTCTGGATCTTATATCTTCCATATCTCATCATAACTTTTTGAACATAAAATAGAGTTCTAATGTCTGTTTTTGTTTGTTTTATATTAACTAATTTAATGGCATTCTTATTAATGATTTGATATCTATGTTCATTCTAGGTCAATTTCAATTTATCAATTATTTTTCTTATTTTAGGTCATTTTTTCTTGTTGTATGCCTGTTGATCTTTGATTGAATGCCCAACATTGCAAATTTTACTTTATTGCTGGATATTTTTATTCCTACAAATATTCTTGTGCTTTGTCCTGAGATTCAATTTAATAAATTTGGAAATAATTTGAATCTTTCAGTTCTTACTTTTATGATTTTTTATTCAGGCCCAGAGGAATGTTCAATAAGGAATAATTTTTCTTCAACATTGAGACAAGACCTTCCTTAGTACCTTCTCCAGTGCTCTGTGAATTAAAAGTTTTTTCTGGTCTATTCTGCAAGAATAAGCCCTGTTTCTGGCCCTATAAGCAAATCAGGAATTGTTCCCTCTAATTCTTTCAGATGATTTTTTTCTCCAGCTTAGGTGGTTTTCTCACATGTGTGTGCTGATCAGTGCTCTGCTGAATCCTGGAGGAGGGCCATGTGCATGTGTCCAGGGTTCTCCTCTGCCACTTTCTCCTTCAGGTACTTGGTCCTACAAACTCTCACTACCTTGGTTTCCCTGTAGGTACACTCAGCTCAGCAATTCCTTTGAGTTCTTTTTGGTTTTTTTTTTTTTTCTCTGTGCTGTGTCCAGGAAACTAATAAGGCAATAAATGGGGGCAAACTTATGGCTCCTCTTGTGTAATTTCCATATGTCAGGTATTCTTGTCTTTCATCACCTGATATCCAGTGTCTTGAAGCTGTTTCATTTATTTTGTCTGAATTATTTTTGTTATTGGTGGTTATTTTAGTGGGAGAGTAAATCCAGTTCCTGTTAATTATCTTGGCCAGAATGATTGCTTTTTGAGGATGAAAAACATAGACATATATTAACGACTTCATATGTTCTAGGCATTGATCTAAATGCTTTACATATACTAAGTCATTGAATCCATATGATAACTCATGAGGTAAGCGTTACTATTACCTCCCAGTGGCAGACATTGCCGGTTACCTGTATAATATCATTACCTCCTCCTTTTTCACTGATAACAGAAGCACAGATTAGTTTCCAGGATATCATTCTCTCTCTTATGTATGTCTACTAGAAATGACTTCTACTTTTGATTAAATGTGTATCTTATCTCCTAAATTTGTTCAATAGTATGTATTTCAGAATCTTAATGAAGAAAGTGGAATTTTTTCTAAGATTATTTTTTAAGGCAGAATAAAATCCTCAGGAGGTAAATTTCAGGAACCAGAATGGCAAGTAAATTGTAGTCCTCAAAAGACATTTAAAAATTATTTTCTAAGATTTTTATATGGATGACATATACAAATTTATTTCATATTTCTTGTTATAAATTATCATCTGTTATTTTGCTTTCTAAAATATTTTTTAAAAACTATTTTAACACCCTCCCAATGTGTCTCACTTGGTGGGAACATTATCCTGTAAACCAAAAGGTCAGGAGCTTGATTCCTGGTCAGGACACGTGCCTAGGTTCCTGGTCGAAGTGTGCACAAGAGGGCAGATTGATGTTTTGCCTCACATTGATGTTTCCCTCCCTTTCTTTCTCCCACCCTTCCCCTCTCTCTAAAATCAATAAGCATGCCCTCAGTTGAGGATAAAAATATTTTTTTCACAAAATGACACTTTTTTCATGAGAAGGTATGTTGTGTAATTTCAAATATTTAAGGAATAAGTAAACTCTCAAGAAAGTGCTGCTTTAATACTGTAAAATCTACTTCCAGCTAATCCCACACTTAGTTAATATAGTATATAACTATACAAACTCTAAAAGAATAGAAAGATATACATTGAACCCTGTATCATTCTGATATATTTTAAACAACAAAAGTAGAGAAATGGAGAGAGTAGGAAAAGTATTAAAGTACATTTGTTAATTGTTGAAGTAATTTTTATGTTTTTTCCTTCTAGACAACATCCATAAATGAGAAAATCTAGAATAAATGCAGAGTATCTCAAAAGAAAAAAATACTGTGAACCAGTTGAAAGGATAATTTGTCATGAAAATTAAATGTATATACAAGGATTCAACAAAAACCATAAGGTAGAAAATGTTTAATAATAGAGCAAAATTGCTCACCAAGGATTTTCTGTGATGTAAGTCCCCAGTGTGAAAATATTTGTCAAAAGCTTTCGTATTAGAACTATGTATGTTGTATCCAAGTAAACCACACAGAGAAAATGATATATGATTCCTGGAAGGAACTGGTAGCTGCATTAAAATGGTACCCAAAAAGAAACTGAATATTTAGGAACTAAATGCTTGGCTATGCATCACAGTCTTTTTGCATTTGGAATTAAAATGAGAAGAATATAGAACTGTGACATAATATAGAAGCAAAGATGATGAAAACAGAAATAAAGTCACTTATGGATTCTTTATTTTAAGGCTGAGATATTTATAAGTATTGACCTCTAGCTCCCTCCACCTATGAATGAAACACCATGACCTAAGTTTGGATGGGAATGATCACATTACCCTACTTCCCTGCATTAATCAAGCTAAATAAATCATTTATCTTACTGGAATGTTTAATTTTAGTGAGACGGGAGGGAAAAAACTTTCTTGCCTCTTTCATTACCAAAGTACAAGGATATAGTACTTTTTTCTACACAAGTGGGTGAAAGCTAATGAAGTGACAAACAAATATGTAAAGGGCAAGAGAGACTGAGAAATTGAAAAAATACAACCAAGAAGACATAGTTTTATCAGTATTATGTGAGCCACTGGTGGCTGCTTCTGAGGCTCTTGGGTTTTCTATGATTCTTTCAGCTTTTCTCTTGATTCAGTGAGCTGCCCCAATATTACTATGATAAACCTCTATGTGGTTTAAACTGCTCTGGTGTGAGTTTAATTTCTGTTACTTAAACTAAAAGAATGTTGGATCAAGAGAAAGCATGAGCTGAGTTAATCTTTTTGTTACAAAACAGCATGAAACTTTATAGAAAACTTAGGAATTAGAGTTTAATGGTAAACTGTTCATTGGATTTCACTATGGACCAAGCCATTTTCGAGTTACTAAACACTATTGTAATGATTTTAATGTATAGTTCCTTTGAAATCTACACATTTGGTGAAGTGTAAAGAATTTGACAACTCAGGGACTAGAAATGTGCTCTAGATAGATTATTTTGAGGTGCCCCTTATATTATAGCTTTACTAAAATGAAAGTCACATATACCATATAAGGAGAAGTAGTATCTTCTATAACGAAGTTAGTTTTATACTAATAATTATTGAAAAATGTTATGTTCTATGAGTAGTTAATTGTAGAGATTAAATAGAATTGTTAAGACAAGGCCAAGGAAATGTGTTCAGTTTTATTTCATCTCTCCACATCTCACTTTTCTTAGGTGTAAAAGGAATTCTAGAAAACCTAGGCATTGTAATGTATGTGACCCTTGGAGCATAATAATATCCCATTAAGTGTGTTTTTCTCTTCTTTATTCTAATACTTTATACCGTAGAAGTCTGTACTGGAATATGGTAGGTAGCAGAGAGCAAGAATAGGTTTCTGAACTAGAAAAAATATTGCTAAACTGCTTCTAAAAGTTTTATGTACTGAAGCTCTTCATAGTTATTCAGTAACAACAAAAGCGTTTACTACCAAAACTGTGTTCGAAAGCCTCCAGTCCTGGTCCGACCTTGCTTCATCTGTGAGATCCCAGCTTCCACTCAACCTATCTGTCATGACAGAGACAGGTTCTCTTAAACTTCTGCTCAAGCCACATTCTTCCCCTCAACTAAAGGCAGCTTAAAACTCAACCATAAATGTCCTTCCTTGATCTTTCAACTTGCATGTATTACACAGAGAAAAAATAACTTCCAAGAGTCATGTAAAATTGCTCCAAGGACAATGGATCAGTGTTAGAGAAGAGGGGAAATTTTGAGTCCTGTATGGGCTAGGGTATTGGTCACTCAGATTGTCCTCTGGCTTTGTTGGCCTTATGCCTGTCTCCCAGGGAAGTTGGGGAAGGGGAGGGGGAGATTACAAAGATTGACTGAAAGCTGAAAGAACTCTTTCATTAGAATTGCTGAAAGATTTTGGAAGCCCAAGGCCATAGTACTTTAAAACCTCTGTCCTAGTGGGATCAAAAGGGGTGGGGGTGAATAGAATAGTGTGGGGTACTTTTCCTATTCAGGGTGTCTATTGAGCATGAAAATGTCACAGCGTCTGAGCAATGGATCAGCTGACAACTGGAATGCAGAATCGGAGATGGTATTTTACTGTGAGGAGTCTCAGAGATTTTGTTGCAACACTGATGATCGTGGATAAAATGAAGAACATAGTAGGTGGTTGAAGAGGGGGGATCTTACAATGGCTTTGATATCATGGAAAGATCCATATCGAGACAAAATGAAGTAGGAGATGCATGCAGCAGCTGGGAGGGCTACTTTCTTTCCGGTCTAAGATAATTCTGGACCTATTTTGGAGGATTGATTATGTTTTAAAGGGTCTGTGATCCACTAAAACCCCAAATAAGTTGAATTGTGTGCTGTGAGAAAAAGAATGAGATAGCTTGAATCTTCAAAAGCAAAAGCTTCAGCAGGACTTTGCAGAGGCTTGAGTTGGTGGAATTCTGGATCCTTGGAAACTGTAAATGCCTCAATTTAATCGTCCCTACAAAAGCTTCCTAATTTGAATTATTGTTTATATTTTGAAGGACTTCTTATTTCTACCCCACTGCCAAATAGCTTCCTTTGATACAAAAACTTACAATCTGCTAAGAGCTCAGTCTCCTCATTAGACAAATTTGTGTTTGCATCCTATATCCCACTTAGATGCTCTTGACGTTGGGCTAATCACTTACATCTGTAAGCTTTCACTTCCTCATCTCTACAGATGGAAAAAGAATTTCACCTATCTCACAGGATTTTTGTGAAGGTCAAATGAGGAAGAGTACATTATAAGTACTCAATAAGTATCAAGAATAATGATATATTGATACTTTGTAACTATAACCATGATTAACATGCACTTTGATGGATTCTTTCTTACCCTTTCTATATCATTATCTTTCAATTTTTTTCTCACTAATGACCGTCATAATGATTTCATATATTTTCTATTTTATACTCCTGAGAGACATTGTGATTGGTCTGAATCATCTTTTCGAGATTCATAAATGACTTGTTCATAAAACAGCCGGGTCAGTTTCTTAAATTCATGTAATTAGGTATAGGAGCAATTAGGTGAGAAAAATGTATATATACATATTTTATCACAAATTTATTGCCTATAACATCTATATATCTGTGTTATCTATATCTACCTATCTGTCTATCTATCTATCATCTCATGGCTTACCTTGATAGTTAGCAAGCCAGCTATATAATGTAAATACTTATTTTGTATCAAATAATATACTAAGTCTGAGAGGTATAACTCTGAGCTCAAAATACAGAGTGTCATCCTTCTGGACGAAAGCTCTCATATATCATTATAGGATATATATTTGGAAGTACTTTTTAATGCTGTTATTTTGATCTTATAACTCTCCAAGCACTCATGATCCAGGGAAACATGGATTTCATTTTACAAGGCTGAGGAATAGAGCATTCCAAAAAGAAAGCTTTGTGTCTGAGAGCTCAAGGTGGGAGTACAGCCGGACCTGGTTACAGCTTTAACATTGAATGGGAACTTGGACCAAATGAGGCACATGACTCTAAACTTGCTCTAGGGAAAAACTGATGTTTGTAATGGCTAATAATAAACCGGTGTTTGTAATGGCTAATAATAAAGATGTGCAAGTTTCTAAAATCACTTTAGTGTCTAAGGAATAGTGAAATACATGTGTTTTTTTAATTGCTTAATATATTACAGAAAAAGTATTATTAAAATAAAAATATATCGACACAATTTTTTAATGAAATATACTAGAGTAAAAAAAGAATAAAAAACAGCTCTGAATCCTAAATGATTAGGTAAACTAACTTTGCAAAATAAATGAAACTATGTTTTTCTTAGTTTAGTACTTTAAAAACTTTAAAATATATCTCTTAGCAATTCTAATAGTATTACCAGAAGAATGACTAGAATTTCTTGTGGGGGAAAGTTAGGGGGATAATATATCAGAAACTCAAATGACTTGAAAAAAAAATAAGATATAGTACAACCAAATTGGAGGATCTCTTTTATTTTGTAGGATGTATAATTGTCGTGCATAAGAAAGCTTAATTTGGAAAATGAAAAGTAAACAAAACCACAAACCAACAAAATATCATAGTGACTTAAATGCCGAAATGGTACTGTTTAGAATACTGCTTCTCAAAATTGTATGTCCACATCAATTGCCAGAAGACTTTGTAAAGGTCGTGGTTCTTAATTCAGTAGGTCTAGGATTTGACCTAAGATTCTGCGTATCAAGCATGCTGCCAGGTGATGCTGATGCTGCTGGTCCTTTGAAAATAACATTGTCTTATTAAATTTTTAATTCTAGACTCTCATGCACCTGTAAGAAATAATACAGAGAGATCCCTTATGCCCTTTATCCAGGTTGCCCCAGTGGTAACATCTTGCAATTTTGTAAAAAATCACTTGGGGATATTTACACAGGTCATTTTCTGGTTTCTCTATTCCATTTCATTAATCTATGCATTTATCCCTTCATCAATACCATAAAGTCTTATTTGCTGTTGCTGTGTAATATATCTTGCAACTGAGTAGACTGATTTCTCCCATTTTTGTTATTCAAAATTGCCTTAACCTATCCCAGTTCCTTTGCCATTTCATATATATTTTAGAAAAATATTGTCTATATTTATAAAAATCTTTGCTGACATTTTGATAGAAATTTTGTATTAAATGTATTTGAGGAGAATTGACAAACCATGAATACAGTGTGTCTCTATTTATTTAGAACTTCTTTGACTTCTTTTACCAGAATTTTGTAGTTTTAAGCATGAATGTCTTATATGTACTTTGTTAGATTTATACCTAAGCATTTCTTTGGATAAAATGAGCAATCATTAGTGGTATTATATTTTTAATTTCGGTGTTCACATGTTGTTGCTTATTTATAGAAATACTCTTCACTTTTGAATGTTTATCTTATAACCTATAGCATTGCTGAACTCATTAGTCAGGGATTTTATTTTTTTAGTATATTCATTGGAATTTTGCAATCATGTATCCTGCAAAGAGGAATATTATATCTCTCCCTCTCTAAACTATATGCCCTTTCTTCCTTTCTTTTCTTCCCTTCCCTT
>PVJD01015283.1:0-25535 GCA_004026545.1 Mormoops blainvillei | reverse complement strand
TGAAGGGCAGCATCTGCTTCGTCCTGCTTAGTTTTCAGTAAAGCGCTTTGTTCCCCAGCTCTTCTGTTCAGCTCATCCACAAGAGCTTTAGCTTCATTTAGTTTAGATACGCCAGCCTACATAAATGAAATATTGGCAATAGTTTTTGGACAGGGATTTTATACTCACGCAGTAAATAAAAAAATAAAATAAATAAAGCCTATGAGAATCAAAAATGTAAATTACACATATAAAACACTCACAAGAAAACTTAGGTTTTTTCTTATTGTTAATTATACTGATTTACTCAATTGTATACCATTAAGATATAGTCAAACACTCCACAGAGGCTTAAAAGAAAAACAGGTTTTTTAAAATTTTATTTTATTTTATTTATTTTTTTATGTACCTTATTCTTTTTTAACCAATTAAACCATTGGTAGGCTGGAATTATATTACAAAGAACTGCATAATTCCAAAACTGTGATGCTAGAACCTCATGATTAAAAAAGATGGTCCATATTTTTAATGTAATTTTCTTTTAAATAATAATTACCAGATAAGTGGGGTAGGCAATATACCCATAGTTTGAAGCAACAAAATTGGTTCTAAAACTGAAACTTTAAACAAAGATTTAACAACAACTGTACTTGAACAATAAAAAAATAAATAAAAAATAAGAATAAAATGTCATGGGGTCCATTCTTTATTTGGCATTTAAAATAAAACCTCTTTTTGTTATTTTAATAGCATGATTTTTTATTTCATTTTTAAAAGATTTTATTTATTTATCTTTAGAGGGAAGAAGGGAGGGAAAGAGAGAGAAATATCAATGTGTGTTGCCTCTTGTGCGCCCCCTACTGGGTACCTCACCCGCACCCCAGGCATGTGCCCTGACTGGGAATCAAACCAGCGACCCTTTGGTTCGCAGACCAGTACTCAGGCCACTGAGCCACACCAACCAGGGTAATCAACAGATTTTAAAACACCACAATAAAAATAAGCCCTATCCGTGTGTTTCAACTGGTTGAGTTTCATCCCTCAAAGCGAAGGGTCCCTGGTTCGATTCCTGGTGAAGGCAACATACAGCCAATCAATCTTTCTCTCACACATCAAAGTTTCTCTCCATCTCTTTCTCTCTCCCTTCCCCTCTCTCTAAAAATAAATAAATAAAATCTTTAAAAAAGACAAAGCTGAACAGATCAATACATATTTTAATAAACAGCTGGTTTTTATCTATTGCATTAAATTGGAAAGTAAATGGAAAGCAGAAAAAAATATTCTGTAAATCTTTTTCATTTTTCAGTCTCACAGACAGGGTAAAAGAACTCAAGGGTCCCTCTTGTTACGCTGGATAACATTTGGATTTCTCTGTCCAGTACCTCTATTTTCTATAAGACACTGCCTCATAAATGGTTCTGGTGGGCTATCATTCTAAATGGCTTACCAAAACTTTGGGTGGTCATTTGACACTGGCCTGGCAATTATGGTACCCCATGCTACTGTCCACAAAGAACACAAGGAACACACATGAAAACATTCCCTCTTTTCTATAATGTGAGTTGGGTGTTTGTCAGAAGATTTCAGGAGATAATGAGGGCAAAAAGGAAATGTAACCAATTTTCACTGAGGCCCCAACATAGAGGACAGGCATCATGTTGGTTCTGTAAATATACACTTCATCTAATACACATGCACAACAACCTCTGACCCGATTAAGTTGCAATCTAGCTGGTTTAAGCACTTTGCCCACAGCATCATACAGAGCTAGGTCAGGAAGTTAACCCTCCCAAAGCATGTGCAGTTAGCGGCTTAATGTAAATAGAAGGGAATCACCAGGAAGAAGGAGAAAGATAACTGTCAATTAAGATAAATCCTAGTTTATAATGTTAACAAACAGAAGTTCAACTTTGGAGAGCAAGTGCTCTCTAACAAATTCTGAGGCTGGTATTTTGATGCCACATTTAAGTTTAAGCTTCTATTAGGGAAATCTAGAAGGAAAAGTGTTCAGAATGTACTAAGTGACATAGATAGAATATTTTTTATAAAATATAACTTTAATGCTTATTATAAAGCATAACCTTGGATATTATGTCTTAATCAATCACAGGTACTTCTGAATTTCTAAGATATAAAAGTACAAAAATACCATACAGTTAAGAAAAGGAATGATTATTGAACGAAAAGTAAGAACAAAACCATTACAATTTACTGGGCAACAGAGATACACAATGAGTTTGTTTGGAGGCATTTAATATAGTACAGTATTTATTTATATTAAATACATGCCACAGACAACATGCATTGTTATTCTGTGTATATAGATGAAATAATTCAAGATTACCAATATTATACCTGCAAATGACTCTGTCTTTTTAGTAATTCCTTTTTCTTGCTGCTACTAATGGCAGAATACACATGTAAAAAGGTCATGTACCGGCTTGGTGTAGCACCGAATGCTTTACAAGATTCGTGGATGAATAGAAATGATTTTAAAAAATCAGGATCACCTAGAAAGAGACACAAAACAAAAATGATTTCATATATGCATCAAATATTAGAGTTAGGGAAAATTATCTTAACTATATTTCATTTATACCAGGTTCTTCCACCTAAATAACTATAAATATGAGATGTCATCTTTACTTATAGGTACACAGACATTCCTAGACATTTATTCATAACTACCATTTCCTTATGAATTTTGAATTAATTAATTTCAGTGGTTACTTAATTATTTAATCTTTCCATTGTTATATACTTCCCTGGAACACTTTCATTTCTGCAAGAAAGAGAAATCTACAGGTTGTCATACCATATGTTGGAACAATGTAACACATAATACAGAAGCAAGCGCAATAAAACCTACTTACACGGAAAAATACCAAACCAAGTAACACCTATCCACTCCCATCTGACATAGGGAGAAACGGGATATCAAATGCCAAAAATTAAGAACATGTTCATGTTAGATTCAACATATCCATGACTAAACACACATTCCTCTCATGGCTACAAACCATTTCCCTCTGTATTCCCTACAGCAGTAAATAATATGAACTTCTAATGAATTTTCTAAGCCAAAAACCTGAGAAAAATTCTTGACTCCTTCCTTGTATGCCACAACCATTATTTAATGAGGTCCCCTTTAGAAGACCTCCTGTTATCTGCCCAAATCCATTCCTTCCTCTAAGTTTATTGAAACAGCTTTCTATAGCAGCCCAATTGCCTTGGTTTCTCCCTACACAAACCTATTTTACAATAACTGAACAGAGATGGGCCCAGAGATTTCTTTCTAAAACAAGACTCTGGTTATATCAATGGAATGGAATAGTCCAGAAATCAACCCATGCCTTTATGGTCAATTACTAGTTGACAAAGGAGGCAAGAATATACAATGGAGTAAAAACAGTCTCTTCAATAAGTAGTGTTGGGAAAACTGAACAAATTCATGCAAAAAATGAAATTAAACCACCAACTTAAACTACACACTGGAATAAACACAAAATGGAAAAAAGACTTAAATGTAAGTCATGAACCATTTAAATCCTAGAATAAAATGAAGGCAGTAAAATCTCAGGTACCCCACATAGCAATATTTTTGCAGATACATCTCCTAATGCAAAGGAAACAAAAGAAAAAATAAGCAAATGGGGCTACATCAAATTAAAAAGCTTCTGTGCAGCTAAAAAAACCATCATCAAAATAAAAATGGAACCCACGGTATAGGAGAATCTTTTTGCCAATGACACATTTGACAAAGGTTTAATTTCCAAAATATATGAAGAATTTTACATGAATCAATATCAGGAAGACAAACTATCCAATTAAAAAATGGGCAGAGGACCGGAATAGACATTTCCTTGACGACATACAGATGGCCCACAGACACATGAAAAAATGCTCAACATCTCTGGCTGTCAAGAGATGCAAATTAAAACAACAGTGAGATATGAACTCATACTTGCCAGAACTATTATAATCAATAAATCAACAAACAACAAGTGCTGGCAAGGATGTGGAGAAAGGGGAACCCTAGGGCACTGTTGGTGGGAATGCAGACTGGTGCAGCCACTATGAAAAACAGTATGGAGTTTCCTCAAAAACATAAAATGGAACTGCCTTTTGACCAACCAATTGCACTACTGGGCATATAGACTAAGAATTTCAAAACACCAATTCAAAAGAATATATGCACCCTTATGTTCATAGAAGCATTATTTACAATAACCAAGATCTGGAAACAGCCTGAGTGCCCATTAGTAAATAAGTGGATA
Source organism: Mormoops blainvillei (assembly GCA_004026545.1). Classification (NCBI taxonomy): domain Eukaryota; kingdom Metazoa; phylum Chordata; class Mammalia; order Chiroptera; family Mormoopidae; genus Mormoops; species Mormoops blainvillei. The sequence goes on along the minus strand of PVJD01015283.1, from coordinate 21,279 downwards.
AAAAAGCCATGGTGCATTTACACAATGGAATGCTATGCAGCAATAAAAAAAGAAGGAACTCTGACCCGTTGTGACAGCATGTATGGACCTAGAGAGTATTATGCTAAGGGAAATAAGCCAGTTAGTGAAAGACTGACATATGATCTCATGTGTATGTGGAATCTAAAGAACAAAATAAACTAAGAAGGAAAATGCAATCAGAGGCATAGAAACATGGAACAGGCTGACAGTTGCAAGGGGGAGGAGAGTAGGGGAGACTGGTTGAAAGAAGGAGAAGAGATTAGCCAAAGAAGATACATGTATGACCCACAGACAGGGACGGCAGTGTAGTGGAGGCCTGGGGGCAGGGGGGGCTGGGCGGAGGAGGGCAAAGGGGGAAAATTGGGACAACTGTAATAGTATAAACAATAAAATATGAAAATAAAATAAAATCTCTCAATTACCCACATCACGCACAAGTTAGAATTCAAATCCCTTAGTATGACGTGGAAGAAGGCTCTTTATTACCTGACCCTGCCTACCTTTCCTCTTCATCTACTACTCTACTCTTTATACACCCCATGTTTCAATTGTCTGGCCTATTTATAGTTCCATGAAATTACCTGTTTTGTTTCTCCAAGCCTTTTCCATGCTAGCCACTCTAACAGAAAATCCTTCCCCAAGCTGCCTGTTTGTGTAATATTCAACTCCTACAATATCTGCCAGTTAGAGCTTTCACTTTCTAAAATACTTTATAAAAACTCTTCTACCATCATTTATCCTGCTGTATCAGTTTTATGTTTATCTATATCATAATTCTTGCTGTCATTAGACTATGGGTTCCCAAGTCATCTCTAGTATTTAGATCACCTAAAATAAAACAAGTTCAATAAGTATTTGATAATTAAATGTTTATATAAATAAATGAATGACTGTATGGTAAAAGGAAATATAAGTATCACACTGAAAATTAATTTGAAACTGGAGAATAAGGATGTTATATTTAAGAAAATATTATGCCCATACTCAAAGAATATCACGAAACATTGTCAGGTATAAATTGAATGCCGTGATAAATACAGGTAATAAAATAATATAAAAAGTTTAGGCTATTAGCCAAAGACCCCTAAACAATACAAGGCTCTTCAGGTCACTAGGGTCAAATATACAGGGAACAGCAGAAGTAACACCTGCTTGAGTGTAGCTGGTATGGCAACAATATGAGTGTAATAATTTATAGTTATAATTTGAACATTTCACCTAAAATGTTATTTGGTATGATTGGGTGTGATATTATTATGTTACAGAATTACATGTTTATGATTTTGTAATAAAAAGGGGGCATCATTTGTGCCAGACCCTGTATAATTACTAATTTCTGAAATTTAAACAATAGATATTGTTAGGTCTTACATGAAATGACATAAACATTTGTTTAAAATTAAAGCTTTTTAAGCTTAGTTTCCATCAAAAGAGATATAACTTTGTTAGTTTTCTGTTATTCATATTAATAATCATTGTGAATATTCAATGGCTCTGTAACATTAGATGATAATTTCATAAAATAAAAATCGGTTTAAATCAATTTCATCAAAATTACCTGAATATTTTTTCTTTTCTTCTTTTCTTTTTTTGTCATCATATTTTTCTTCACTACCTGTTTCACTGAATAACATTTCAGGTATCTAAAACATGAAGAACAATTCTTTAAATCTCAATTAGTATAGAAAATTTTAAGTAAATGCAATATCAGAGATTAAAACCTTTAACAAACACAGACACACACACACACACACAAAGTATTAATTGCATTTTTTCTCTAGGATTCTTTCCGAGCTAAAAGAGAAAAATCAATATATCCATCTTTAAAAGACATTATTTCCTAGATAAGATTTGACAAAAATTAACCTTTAATTGATTGTAAATTAATGACATTTAGGGAAAAGCTCCAATATCTCACTTAAAACATGATTTAGACTTTGAAATGAAGGAAATTCCAATTTGGATTAAATTAGAAAACAATCACAAATGCCATTTAAAATCACACAATAATTAAAATATTTGGCATAAAATTAACAAAATGCCTTCATGGCATAAAGGGATAATAAGGATTCTTAGCTTGCTTGCATAAGAAATAACTAAAAGTAAGTGAAAACAATTTCATAGTTGACAATTATAAAAACTACTGTCTAGCTCTAACAAGGTTTTTGCCACTATCACAAATAAGAAAATAAAGTCTCATATGACAGAAAAATGATAATCTCATAAGATTACTATTTTAAAACATACAAAGACTCTTAGTTTCCCAGAAAGAAAATAAAATAATAGAACTATGAATTTTTAAAATAGAGCCAAGACCTGGCTGGCGTGGCTCAGTGGACTGAGCGCCACTGGTTCAGTTCCCAGTCAGGGCACATGCCTGGGACCAGGTCCCCAGGTGGGGACGTGCGAGAGGCAACCAGTCGATGCATCTCTCACACATGGATGATTTTCCCTCTTTCTTCCTCCCTTCTTGTCTCTCTAGAAATGGATAAATAAAAACCTTTAAAAATAAAAAAATGAAATAAAATAATGCCCAAAAGCTTCAACTTCTATCACCTAATGCGGTTAATATTAATAGCAAGAGAAAGCACAAGTAATCCAGGTAATTAGGTTAAAAAAAAAAACACTTTCTGAATCTCTCAGACTGAATAAAAGGTAAGCCAAAAGATTCCTGAACTAATGGAGGGCTTGAAAGTGCCCTGATTCTCAAGCCAGAGACTGTTTCTTTTTTTCACAAACACCTTTACTAATTTCTGACAAAACAGGTACGCGTCTGTGAGAATATTTTAAATTTATACTTTAGGCTTCGATTGTGTTCCCCTCGCTCCTCCGCTTTGCTTGTCTCCACACTGTCCTGGTTTTCCTCCTATTCTCAACCAGCTCCTTCTCAGTATTTTCGTGGGTTCTTCCTTTTCATTTCAACTTTTTAATGTTAAAGTGTCCCAGGATTCAGTCCTTGGATCTATTCCCTCTTTTGTCAACACTCAGTCCTTTGGTGACATCATTCAATCTTACAGCTTTAAATACCACCTATAGTCTGGTAATTCCGAAATTTTGATCCATCTGTGTATATGCCTGACCTTTCCCCTGAACTCCAGATTCATATACCAGCCTCTCAACCTTGCATCTTGACTGCATGGCATTTCATATTTAACACACATAGCATAGCGATGGCAGATATTTTTGGAAAGAATTAAATATTTTAACTTAAAAATGTGCTAAGATTATTACTGTGATATTTTTTATTATTAGCTAACCTTGGTCGATTAGGAAAATGTGTATATTTCTTAAAGTACAATAAATATCTCTGTGGTTCTTAAGAATATAATCTTCAACCTAAAATTCTAGATGCAACTAAACTACAATAACATAAAAGAATATTTTAAAAAATAGTCATCTTCAAATATACAACAGATGTTCAGTGCCACAATTAGGACAATTATTACATCAAATACCAAAGGGAAGTTATGAAAATCAGTAACTTCATGTGTGCAATCTAATAAACAAAGTAAACTCATGAACATAATAGGACCATAGGCATAGATACATGGAGCAAACTGTCATATACTGGCGGGGGTGGGGGGAACTGGAAGAGATTAGGCAAAGAACATATATGCATATATGCAAAGCCCATATATGCAATGGACACAGACAACAACGTGGTGAAGGTGGGGAAGCTGGGTAGGGGGGACACAGCGGGGGAATAGGGGACCAGTGTAACAGTCTGAACAATAAAAATGGAATAGTACGTAAAAAAAGAATTAAAGAAATTGAAAAAAAGAAAATCAGTACCATCAAAAAGAAAATTTGGTTATGTTTTTATTTCCATGTTTAAATGTTAAACTTACTTTCTTCATGCTGTTATCTGACCAACCTTCCATCCACAACACCTGGCATTTCTTATGCAATGCTGGATTACTCTCACAGTTTATGATGAAGTTTAAATTTGCAGAATCCATTTTCAAGACTATATGCAAGTTTTGTTGAATTCCTAAAAATTATATAAGAAAATTATAATTATATAAAATCACAGCAGTAATAATTGGGGAAATCTATATATGGTCTGGTTTTATAAGACTAACATTTTCTGGACTGGAAGAATAGGGACTATTTATTCAGAAGAACAAGCTAAGAAACAGTATTACATTATTTTTATTTTGGTTAAAAAATACTTGTGTGCATGTGTGTGTATAAATACTAACAAAAAATTTCCAGAAGGATATTCATGAAGAAAATACGTAAGCGTAGTATACTGCTCTTTTGTATGTTATCTTTCAAATGTGATGCTGGATATACTGGATTCTGTTTTATTTTTCTTTTACAATGTTCGTTGCAATATTCAAAGCAAAATTGATATCTGGTTTTCTCTTAAGAGAAATATCTTTTCCCTGTTTCAGTATCAATGGTATTTTCCCTTCAAAAGTGGAATTTGAAAACTTTCCTACATTTTCTATGTTCTGCAACAGTTTAAATTATTGTAGCACTGGAATGATCTGCTTCTTAAAGATGTGGTAGAATTTCCTTGTAAACTTGAAAGTGAGGGAAGGGAGGGTAGCTCTTTAACATCTTTCTCTATTTTATCAATAATAAATGTTACTTTCGAAAAACAAAGAAGATAAATGTAATAGTAACGTCCAGGTGACATTATTGCTTTATTTTTTACTTACTCAATTTTAGATATCTACAGTACACATAAAACTGTTCCTGTGCCCTGTCCAGTGTGACTCAGTTGGTTGGAGCATTGTCCCGTAACTGAAAGGTTGCAAGTTCAATCCCAAGTTTGGGCGCTCTGGTCTGCACCCGTTGGGAGGCAACCAATTGACGGCTCTCACATCAATGTTTCTCTCTCTCACTTCCTCTCTCCCTTCCTCTCTCTCTAAAAGCAATTTTTTAAAAATGTTCTTAGGCGAGGATTAAAAAAGAATTTTAAAAAAACTGTGCCTGTAATAACAACAGGTTATTTCGTTTAAAAAAATTTGCAGTCTGGCACAAACTAAATAGTTCACCAATTCTCTTAGGAGGTATAAGCACTAATTTTACCACATGAAAACAAAGACAGTAAATATTTCAAAGAACATTACCATACTTTCACCCTTTCCTTTTGCTAAAATTTTCCTAACATGTTTTTATTATTGGTTAGCCTTAGGCTATATAAGTGTTATTATCTAAAACCTCCACGAAAAAGAAAAAATTTTTTAAAAATTGAAATTAATTACCACCTGGACCCAAAATTTAAGATACCTTTGCGATCTATAGAAAATAAGGTAAATTAAATAGTACTTATTTCACATGAACCAGAGTTTGAACTGAATGATAAAATATATGTCACTTACTATATGTGAAGTAATTGAAAATTGGTCCCAAAAATCCATCCTGTGAGGCCTGCTCTTTAAGAGGCAATAGCAAGGGCTCTAGTTCTTCAAGAGTGTAGAGTCCAGGAACTTCACCTAGCAAAGGGCATTACATTTCTTTTTAATTTTATTTGCATTTCACTAATTCAAAATACATTTTACACACACAAAACTTTTTCTGTTTTTGTATTAAATAACCTGCGCTTGTTCAATCTTTGTCGAAAAGTACACAAACCTTATCACCTCAATATTATTCACAAATCTACATCTGTTGCCCTCATTTAATGAAATTCAAACTTCTAGGCAAGACGTTCAAGACAATTCATAATCTATTCTTTTTTCTGCCTTTCAAGTTTCTTCAACCCTCTCCCAGCAGACCTTGTGTTCTAGCCTCAATGAACTTCTCTGTGTTCCATAAATATAATGAAATACTCCCTCTTTCTGTAATATGAACCCGCAGTCTTCCCTTGCCCCTATGTTCCCCCCAAATTCACATTTATCTTTCAAGATACTGCTTTGCTAACTGCTATTCCCATGAGCCTTCCTAACTGCACATACGCTCGGTAAAGAACTCTTTTCTGTTTCACTATAATATCCAAACACATCACTGTTTAGCATTTATCACATCATTTAATAATGAATGAATGATTTCTCTGGCCCTCCAATTAGATTCAGAATTCCCAGAGGACAAATATTTGCACATGTTCAATATTACTGGGAAAATCTTAGCAAAGTATCAGGCACACGACCATTCATTAGATAAGTTAGTGAACAGATGGATGAGTAAACTTGTACTAGGTATCAGAAGAACTACTCCATGAACTGCTACTAGGCCACAGAATGATGAAAGGCAAATCAAAGTTGATTAAGACTATAAACATTTGATATAGGGCTTGAACTAAGTCATGCTCACCTCTATAAATCCAGTATTTAGCGTTGGGTCTGGCATACAACAAATGTTTAATAAATATTTACTAAGCCAATATATTTACACTTCATAAGAAATAATAAGATTAAGTGCAAATTCTTTTGCTGTACATCCAAAGCACTGCATCCACACAGGACTCATCACAGTTTGATTTCTACTTTTCTTTAGGTTCAACTCAGTATCAGACCTCTCACCTTTGCCCAAGTTTGTACATACGCAAGGCATGCACACATATATCTGCTCTGTTTTTTTCTACATTGCAGCCATACAAAGATACTTTTTGATTCCTTAAGTTTAGCAAAGAAAGCTGGCTCTACTTACATATTACCCGATAGGCAGTAAGAATTTGAAATAAAAAGAGAGACAAAGGCCTATTGAGCCCTTTCTCTGGAAGTATTTTTCAATTATATTTTTTGCTACGCTGGCTTGTGTAGCTCAGTGGGTTAGATGTTGTTCTGCAAAACGAGAGGTCACCAGTTTGATTCCCAGTCAGGGCACATGCCTGGGTTGCAGGCCAGGTTCCTGGTTAGGGGCACGCAAGAGGCAACTGATCGATGTTTCTCTCCCTTCCTCCCTCCCTTTCACTCTCTCTAAAATTAAAAAAGTGTATGTGTGTGTGTATGTATAATATGTTGGCAAAATTTAAATTTACCAAAATTTAACATTACTCAGGATATTTGCAGTTATATCTTAATAAAGACCAATTTATCCTGATATACAATATTTACTGGGTTAATGCTTATCTAGATAATTGCTTTCACAAAGAAGGAGACTGTAAAGCTGGTCTACTATTTCACCTCAGCCAAAGTGAACGAGATCTCCATCTAGTGACAACTTAGGCAATATGCAGGACTAAGAATATGCACCTTAAAAATAAACTGGTTATTCTATAAAAAGAGCACAAGCATTTCATGCTTGCTCAAGACCTAACACTTTCGCTTGCCATTACCCCTCAACTCTTTTGACAGAAATTGTCCTACCACTTGCTGAACTAGAGCCCTGGTTTATATGGCTCATTAGGACACTAAAGTATAGATAGCTCATACTAAAAACTAAATGTTTTTTTCACCCAAAGCTGTTAAAATTCTAAAGATGTTTTTTATCCACAGCCTACCTGGCATGATACAAAACAACTGTTTATTAATAACTGGTTCCACCCTGACTTGCGTGGCTCAGTTGGTTGGGCACCGTCCCACCAAGTGAAAGGTCACCAGGTCAATTCCCTGTCAGGGTACAGACCTAGGTTGCGGGTTCAATCCCCAGTCAGTGTACATATGAGAAGCAACCCATCAATGTTTCTCTCTCTCTTTCTCCCTCCCTCACCCTTTCTCTAAAAATAAATAAATAAAATCTTTTTAAAAATAAAAACCTAAGTCGAACATGAACATCACGTAATTTTGTACTAGGCACCCTGCCTTAAAAGAACCCATATACTTGAAACTAGCATTTACCAAGGATTAGTTCGTAATTAAATGGCAAAATATTCTTGGTTCAAATTTAAAACTAAGCTACCACATACCAATTCTACTAATGGTAAGTACTCGTTACAAAGATATTCTAATAAATTTTATAAATTCTTCAGAAAAGAAAAACTATGAGAAACTGCAGGTATGTTGCCCAGGAAACCACCAAAAAGGTCTGGTGGTTCCAGAAACAAATGCAGTATACCATGATTTGACAAAAACAAGATTTCATATTATCTGGAATATATCTCTATTCATATGTCCATATTAAAAGCCTATCATAATTATTCAACCATTCCACTAATAATGGACAGTGAGTTTCCATAAATGTTTTATTGTAAATTATAATATGTTATTTCATTATATACTACTTCTTTTATTTCTGTAAGTTAGATTTCTACAGATAAAAGAATTGCTATATCAAAAGGTCTAAGCCCTGCCTGGTGTGGTTCAGTGGATTGAGTGCTGGTCTGTGAACCAAAGGGTCACAGGTTCGATTCCCAGTCAGGGCACATGCCAGGGTCATGGGCCAGGTCCCCAGTAGGGGGCGTGTGAGAGGCAACCACACATTGATGTTTCTCTCCCTCTCTTTCTCCCTTCCTTCAGTTCTGTCTTTAAAAAAAAAAAGGTATGGCACATTTTTTAAATAGGTAAGTACTGGTTGATAACTTCCCCAATGGGTTAAAACTGTGTAACAGATCACAGTCCCACCAAAGGTTAATGAGAGGGCCAATTTTCAGTATATTCACCAGTATTCAATATTAGTAATAATTTCATTTAATTCTTTAACCTTTTGGTTTTATAGAAAGAAATTCCTCAATTCTCTTGCCCTGAGCATGTTTAACCCCATGTCACCTTAATAAAAGCTATGCCAAAAGTTCTCTGAAACATAATTTTACACAAAAGACGTTTTACTTGTGTAATTTTTACATTAAACTTTATTATCTATGATTAGAAACCATTCACTTGCCTGAAGACAAAAGACTATTGATCATCTCCAAAAATTCAGGATGTACAAACTGGTGATCCTCCAGGAGTAAAACTACCTGTTGTGCTTCAATACCTGTGAGATGCAGCACCTGCATAGTAAGAAAATATATTTTGGTACCATTAAATACTCTGGAACAGTTAACTTTCATTCCGTGTGTAAATTAAGTCACATTATTTCTTTCTGTCTTTATTTGTATTTCAGTAATCAAAATTAAAAATACGTTAGCTTCATAGTTTGGAACATAATCCAGTTCATGACGACCAAATACTATTGAAGGGAATTTTAATTATTTTATAGCTAGGACACAGTAAAACAAAACCAGAAAATCATTTTTATACTTATCTACATCTGTCCCATATAAACTCCTTCCTCTTCTTTCTTCCATGTCCATCTAACAGTCCATTCTCGGGTAACTGAGTGTTTAAATAAAATTCTAATAGGAATCGTTTTTCCTATCTGTATGTAATAACATTATTTTCTGATAATCATTGGAAAATAATCATCAAGATGAAAGACTATGTTGTATATGAGAGACTCAAAGATCTTCAAAGGTTTTTGGAATAGTAACTAATTGTGATTTAAAACCAAATAAAGAAAAATATTGTAACTCACATGTTTGAGATCATTTTTGAACTGCTTGAGTTCGTATCCTCTGGAGATCTTTGGAGAGAACAGCACTGCTCCGTGCATATGACTGACTAAAGAAGTGACGGTCCGGCGGCCCACACCACTGCGTCCTGCTAATAGGAGTGAACCTCCAGGAAAACTCAGCACTCTGTCTACCCTAGACATGTACTCCAGGACTTCTTGAAAAAGTAAAATATCTAAATTTTGGTTATCTCGTCCATAATGAATGAGACCCTTAAAAAAAAACCACAAAGAATATTTTATAATCAATATGAGCCCCAATTGCATAATAAAAATGTCAATATCTAGATTAAGAAACTCACTTTAGGTGCACTCTAGAAAAGGGGTTAAGTGACTACATGTAAACTCACACTCCACATTTCATCTATCCAATAATCAAGCTTTATGGCATTTTCTACAGAAAAACATGTTTGATATCAAACAAGTTCAAGGGTCCGCAATAATCAGTTACTTTTGTACACAATTACTGTAACTAGTAAAAAGCAGTATAAGATACCAGGTTAATTTTAAAAACTTCAGCCCTGGCTGCTGGGGCTCAGTGGATTCACTGATGGCCTGTAAACCAAACGGTCGCTGGTTCAATTCCCAGGCAGGGCACATGCCTGGGTTGCGGGCCAGGTCCCCAGTAGAGAACACACAAGAGGCAACCACACATTGATGTTTCTCTCCCTCTCCTTCTCCTTCCTTTCTCTTTTCTCTAAAAATAAATAAATAAAATCTAAAAAAAAAAAACCTTCAAAAGCTCTCAAATGTTACCAGTTGTTACACATCAAACCAGCGTGTACAAACTATACATAACAATCCTACAACTCTGGAAACCTGATGCCTAGAAAATATTTTGTGAACTCTTGCTCTTACACACTGCTTGGAGATGGGTCAAAAGCCCACACACAGGCAGTATGCCCTGCAAGACACTATGTGATAGTGTGAAGGAGGAGAGAGAGGATAACTAGACTTTATACACTTACCTGTGAACTTTCCTGAATTTTGCAATATCCAGGTAAATTAATCAATTTAACAGACCATGAAAAGCTTTTCTTGATATACAATCCACACTAGCCTCCAGTATAAATATTAATTTTTAAAGCAATCATATATAATACAGTTTCTTATTCTTCATTGTAATTAAACTTAAAAAACTGTCTAGGACAGTGCTAACTGAATGTTTCAGTGACCCAGCAGCACTGACATCATCTGCAAAACTGTTAGAAATTCAGGTTCTTTGGGTCCCATTTACTGAATCCCACTTCCTCAAGTTGGGACCCAGGAATCAGTATATTTTCTGGTTCTTATGCTGACTAAAGTTGGACACCACTGTTCTAAGATGATTTCCCAATTATATTAAGCCTTATTAATATTTCCAACATCAAGTATCTTAGCAATTTTACATATATCTGTGTAAGTACATGTGCATCTAATAAGATCTGCCACAATGAACTAAATTCCAAATTATCCAGCTTTGTCTGGTTCCACAATCTTGTACTCCATGCCCTCAAAAAGCTTGCGCTAAACATTTTCAAAACTGACTATAATAATAACGAAATCCCAATTCAAATTCCTGATCATATCATACCTTTTTAATAACATCCTTAAAATCTACAGAGTTTAGTTTTCCAAGTGGTTTTCCATGTGGAGGCAGTGACTGTCCTGGAGCCGCCCTTGCTCCTGAATCACGTCGGGCACCCCAAGTAACATAGAAACTGTCTGTAAAAATAAAAGATTGTGTTATATGTGTTTCGGTAATGGAAGCACCAATAAAATACATTGCTCATTAAATTATTTTTAAATTAATTAGTTCAAATAAGGTCATCTGTAGAAAGGCAAAGATAAGTTATTTTAAAGTTTGCCTTGGAAGATGAATACAATCAGTTAATATAGAAAGACTTAAATTGCTGTATCAAACTCTACCTGAAAACTAACTGATGGGATCCCTATTTTATCTTTGCATTCTATTTCTTTTACCTCTCAAAAAATGACTTCCTTCAAACTTTCCCCTATTTGTCCCCTTCTAATCTGTACAATTTTCCTTCTCTTTCACTAGAATCTCCATACCAAATTTATAGATTAAAACTAAGATATAAGCCCTGACAGGTATGGCTCAGTTGGTTGGAGCTTCATCCTGTGCACCGAAAGGTGGTTGCAGGTTTCATTCCTGATCACGGAACATGCCTGGGTTGTGGGTTCACACTCTGTTTGGGGCACGTGCGGGAGGCAACGAATCGATCTTACTCTCTCATATCAATGTCTCTGTCTGGATCTCTGTCTCTGTCTCTCTCTCTCTCTCTACTCCCGCTGCCGGCCCTCTCTAAAATCAATGAAAAAAAGTCTTTGGGTGAGGATTAAAAAATTGTAACACATAAAATTTTCAAGAAAACAATCTCAAAACTCTCCTTGAGAAAAAACATAGATTTATCAATACTGCCAAGAGCTCTAACTTCTAAAATAAAAGTTAACCAAATTTTAATTAGAAAACAAAAATCCCACACGCTTATCTATAGCAGTGTTCGTGTTACAAGAAGAATCTGTTCACCATTCTATTCAACGTTTTCCTCCCAATCCCTCTGGGAATGGGTCCATCAATATCTTCTTTGTCACATGCCCAGCTGAACAGCTTAACCTTCCATAGACCCACACTACTTCATGTTCCTCTCCTTCCGTTCATCATCATATTTCTCACATTACCTTCTACCTTCAGAAATCACTAGTCTAAAACTCTTATTTCAGAACAAAAATACTGCCCTAATTGTCAAGTCCAAATCTTTTTTGTAGTCATTTTTGTGTGTGTGCAGCTCTTCGTTGAAGCTTTTTTTCCTTGGTTCTACGTGGTCATATTCTTCAAGCGATAACCACTACTTCTTTCCAGTTTTCTATTTATCCCTTATATGTTTATTTTCCCTGGGTTCAAGTTCAGGCTGTAATTCTTTAATTCTAAACACCCCTCTTGAATTATTTAGTGTTATTCTGTGGTTTAAATGTTAACTATTTATATACCCAAAACCCATTCACTATTTATCTCTAGGCAAGTCCCCCAAGTTCTAGTTTAGACTCTTATTTACAATTGTTTAATAGACACATAATGCAGGCATTCATTCATTAAACACTTAACTCGCACCTGTATTTAAACTCTGTACTCTGTTAGAGGTAAGCAGTCTCCTAATCAAGGCCCTTTACAATCTGGCTCAACTGACTGCTTGAATCTCCTGTCTCCCTCTTTGCCTCATTACATACTCCAGCTTTCTCAAGCCTTCGGTTCTTCTCCTATTCCTTTTCCTTTGTCTAGAATGCCTTCCCCTCTTCCTCACTTGATATAGTCAACCTTTCAGACATGGAGTCCATCACTGCTCAAAAAAATGAAAACCTTAGGTGTTAATCTAACAAAATATGTACAGGACTTGTATGCTAAAGACCACATGAAACTGATAAAAGAAAACAAAGACTAATAAATAAGGAAGTGTTATCATGTGCATGGACTAGAAGATGCCAACTCTCTCCAAGCCAATATACAGAGTTAATGCAGTTCCTCACAAAATCTCAGCAATATTACTTATACATGTAAGATTATGCTGAAATTTATATGGAAAAGCAAAGAAACTAAAATAGCTAATACAATTTTAAAAATAATAAAGCAGGAGGAATCAGTCTACTCAATTTTAAGACTTATATAGCTACAGTAATCAACACAGTGTGGGACTGGCAGAAGGACACACATATACATTAGTGGAACAGAAAAGAGAACTCAGAAATAGGCTAACACAACCAACTTTTAACAAATGTGTAAAAGGAATTCAAGGCAGAAAGGTAGCCTTTTCAATAAATGGTGCTGGAACAAGTGGACATCCGTAGGCAAAGAAATCAACCTTGAACTGAATCTCACTCTTTATAAAATAATTTACTCAAAGTGGCCAACTGACTTAAAATATAAAACTACAAAACTTTGAGGGTGAAAAAATCTTCAGAATCTAGGACTAGATGGAGTTACTACACTTGACACCGAAAGACCCTTAAATATAAACATGAATTAGTTGGACACCATAAAATGAAAACCTTTTTATCAGTGAAAGACCCTATTAAAATGATAAAAAGACAAGCTACAGAGTGGGAGAAATATCTGCAAAACACATTTGTCAAAGGACTAGTATCTAGAATACATAACTAACTCTCGAAACTCAACAGTAAAAAAATAAACCCAATTAGAAAATGGTCAAAAGACATCAAGAGACATTTCACTGAAGAGGATATACAGATGGCAAATGAGCCCATGAAAAGATGTTCAACATCATTAGCTGTCATCAGAATGCCCAGCAAAACCACAATTCACATGTCATCAATTCACACGTAACAGAATGGCTGAAATATAAAATAGTGACACCACCGAATGATGGCAAGGATGCCGAGTAGCTCTACCACTGATACATCACTGATGGGGACATAAAACGATACAGCCACTCGAAAACAGCATGGAGCTTTAAAATATAAGCATACGGGCACCATACAACCCTATAAATGCACTTGTGAGCATTCATGCCAGAGAAACGAAAATGTATGTTCACACAAAAACTTGTACATGTGTGTTTATCACAGCTTTCTTTCTATGAACAGAAAACTGAAAATGACCCAGATGTCCTTCAACAAAATGGTTAAAGAACTGGTAATTCATCTGAATAGCTACTAAGTAATAAAAAGGAACAAACTACTTAAATATGCAACAACCTGCATATGTATATCTCCAGATAATTATACTGAGCGAAAACAAGATTCTGGAAATAACATTTTTAAATACAGAACAAACTGGTACTTTCCACAGGGTAGACTAGAAAAGGGCAACAGGGCAGACTTTGTGGTGTGTTCTGTATCTCAAGTTTATCAATATCAATATCTGGGTTGTGACCTTGTACCATAATTTTGCCAGATGTCACCACTGGGGGGAAACAAGTAAGAGATACTGCATTCTCTCTGTATTAATTCTCACAACTGTATGTGAGTCTACAATTATCTCAAAACAAAAAATTTATTTAAAAAAGTTTCAAAGCAGCATCCTCAAAAAATTAGTCTTTACCTCTTCTATACCCAACATCAGGCATTTATCCCAAATATATTCAGAAAAGTTACATTAATTGTAAAACACTTCATGCTGTATTATAATGACCAGTTTACCCATCTACTTGCAAAGATCTTTGTGGCATCTAAACACACCAACAATAGTTCTAATTGCAAGCAAGGACTTTCATAACTGCATCTGCCATTAGATTACAAGTTTCTTGAGCACAATAATGTGTCTCATTTATTTTTAAGTCCCAAATTTAATTTTTTCTTCATAAATTAATATCCTCTATATAAAAATCCTATTTTCCTAAATCTCACATATATCAATCCTATATATTTTTTAAAAATGCAAGCTTTCATTGGAAAGTAAAATACTGAGGGAAAAAAAGGATATATCATTTATTGAGTCCTACGTAGAAGACTATGAAAAATACCAAACTGTGGAGAATTCAGATACCTAATAAGACACTGATGCCATCTAATCCCCAAAAGATATGCCACTATCTTTGCAAGAAGAGACAGTAGTAACTCGATTTTCAGACTGAGAAAGATGGCACCATTTAAGAGGCAAAACCTCTCCTCAATAAGCCATGAAAATACAGGCCATAAGGACATAAACCCTCACTAAAAATCAAACCGACTATGTACCATTACCAGGCTTTTCTCAGCACCTCCTCCTACCGAAGGTCCTCTTGAACTCATTTCCTGATTGCAAAACTCGAGCAGCACCTAGAAAACTACTTCTATCAATCTCAATATCCTTATCACCTTCATAATTCATTTTGGCTTACGTAACATGACCCTGGGACCAATACTGAATCCAGAAATGTACAAAATGCAGGGTTGGGCAAAAGTAGGTTTAAAGTTGTGAGTTCGTGAAACCCAGATTATTCTTATAGTATTGTTTGTTTAATTATTGTATTATTTTCCATACAAACAACTGTAAACCTGCTTTTTTCTCACCTTATATAGCAGGTACTATATGAAATATTTTTGAAGCCTCGCTTTACAGTCTGAAAAAACAGAAACTCATTTTGTAGCTTGAAAGCTATTTTATTAGGAAATATTTCCATAATATGGTCCTTTTCCATCGAAAGTCCTTTCACCATGATGATTTTCATCACATGCATTACTCCCACAGCGTTCAAATGCAAACTTGTCATTAAGCAGTAATAATTTCAAATGCAACACTGCCACTTTGACTAAACAATGTTACTTATGCTTTGTTGACCATAACAATGGGTGAACAAAGAATGGGTGAACAGTAACAAGAGTACATAAGTTCTCTGCTGACATTATGAACCGTGACAGGAATGAGAATGGGTATTACTTTCAAGCAAAAGTTAATTATAATCCAATATGGATTTTCACAAGTATCTTTAATTTTCATACAAATAACATATATTTTAAAAGTGTATTAGTAAAAATCCCTCAGGAAATATAACCTTGAATTAAAAATGTAAAATGCTATGGCCTGAACTCTTTTTTGTCCCCCCCCCCAAAAAACAATTATTATCATCGTAGTTTGTTTGGAACATAATTATTGAAATCTAGCAAAAATGATAGAACAGCCCCTTATGATAAAAATACATTAAAATTATTGAAAGTTTTTATTTGTTTAGACATATTAAGTCATGCTACTAGTAAATTAAAGTTCCCATAACATTTATGTATCTACATAAACTCAGTAACTATATTACCTGCTATATTGTCTAATATATCTGATCCCCAGTCTCCTTGAAATACTGATGTTAAAATGCTATCGAATAAATGAAGTTCCTTTGCACCAACAATTTTGTCACGAAATAAGCGCCGTGCTTCATACGCTACAATTTCTAATACATAATCTAGTGGATGGTTTGAAGGTCCTGAAAAAGGCAAATTTTTCTTTAATTGTAATAAAATTCAGATGATTTTAAAATGGCAAGTTTCAACATATTATTAGAAAGAAATAGAGAATAAGAATCTACATACCATAATTTTGGCATCACATAAATAGAAAAAAAGAGAGAAAAAAGTTTAGATTCTTTGGGCTAATAAATTGGTCAATATTTTTGATTATTTAAAATATACATTAAGCACTATTACATCTAGTTGCTCAGTAAAAATATCAATACCAAAAAGCATTTAAACATGCCTTGGCTACAAAGAATAATGATTTCACTTTTCCTATAATTAAGTTTTTATCATGATAATCATAAATACTTTAGATGAGAAAATATAATTATCATAATTTTAATATTAATGTTTCAATGTAACATTTATTTAAATTTCATGTTAATGTTATTTTACATATAGTTTTTTAAAATACCAGTTACAATACTCATTTAATGTATCTATCACAAACACAATATATAGCATAAACACACACACACACACAGACACATACTCTGTGACATTCTAAGAGAAAAAAGTGATTTAAAATCATGAAAGCAAAATTTACCTCCTTCTAAATCATATCTGAATAAGCCAAGAACCCACTGGGTAAGGATGCAAGGAGTAAAAACATAGTGACTATAATCATCAACTGTAAATTTGGCCCGCACCTGAAAAAGAAAATACAGTAAATCTGTCTATTTTCTTAATGATACAATCATGTTATAAATTTTTCAGTCACCTTAGACTCACATAAATGCCAATTTCTACCACTGGCTGGAACTGTATTTCAACCTAATTGATTTTCTTAGTTATCTTGTATATTATGTTTTATGCAGTTAAAACCATTTTCTAAGAAGGACTGTTCATAGGCTTCAACAAACTGCCAAATGATGTCCATGGCAAAAAATAAAATAAAAAATAAAATAAGGTTAAAAAGTGCTGCCAAAGAATGAAATTCAGACCTATGCTTTATAAAATGGTGGCTGCAATTCCAAGGCACTCACAGATCTAGGTAAGACCCATATTCTAATAGTGGGAACCAAAAAGCTAACTTATGTTCAAGAAGCCACTGAACTTTTAACATATCAAAGTGTCACTTTCCAATATATAACCACTAAAGAGCCCGTCCCTTCCTCTCTATGGACAGAGATATTGCTCTTATCCTGGCCTTGATCACTGAACATTTGAATTAATTTTTTCAAAAATAAGGAATTTCTTTTTTTAAGATCTTATTTATTTATTTTTTAGAAAGGGGAAGGGAAAGAGAGAGAAAGGGAAAGAAACACTGATGTGATGGTCACCTCTCCTATACGTCCCCACCAAAGACTGGACCTGCAACCCAGGCATGTGCCCTGACCGGGAATTGAACCATCAGCCTTGCGCTTTGCGGGACAACGCCCAACCAACTGAGTTACACCAGTCAGGGCTAAAAAAAAATAAGGAAGTTCTTGCTTTCTAACTTATGTTTCCCTACTTCAACTAATACTATAAAGAGCATCTACCAGAAACACTTTCATAACTTTCACATACTATTCACTTCACCTAGAAAGGTCTTTTCTCTCTAGTCACTTTGTAAATTTCTATTCATTTTTTAAAATTCAGATCACATTTCACCTCCCCTTTCAACTAGCACACATAACAAAGTTATTTAGACCCTCTTTATGCTTTCTTTGTAACTTGTGCCACTGTTGTTATACTTATGACACTGCATTAACAGTTTACTTATATGACTAGGTCCCTCATCAGACTGACCTTCAAAAGAACAGAGACTCAGCCATCTTTGCAGCTCTAGGACTAGCGCTAGAAAGATAATGCCTTCTGCCAGCCTTAATGGCTATTTTCAAGTGTCATCCCACTTTACCAAGGAAGGATACTTTAGACATTTCCTCCCAGGTAAGAGGAAAGAAAGAAACATCAAAACTACTCTCGGGTTTGAAGCCTGGAATACATAATAGAAGTCAGGAGAAAGATCTAGTTTTGGGAAGAAGGTGAACGCCACCTTAAATATTCTACATTTGAGCTAAAAGCAGAATAATCATCAACTCACTGATTCATTCAGTCAATATTTATTGACTGTCTACTTGAAACTGTGCCAGGGGACACAACAGTCAATAAAGAACAAAAAAATCTGCACTCAGAGACCTTATGCTCTAGTTAAAAGGACTAAGAAGCAACAGGAAAAGAAAGTCTGAACATCAACATAGGTCAGGATTAAAGGCAGTCCCTTGGAAATGATACAAATAGACATGAAAACTACAGTACACTCTAAATAAATAAATACCTGTTCATACACTTGTACCATAGATCCTGCTAAGAGATGAACTTTTGATGAAGAACCCCAAGTAGAATGATTCCTCAAATTTTTATGTAAAACTGGTTCCAAATATGCTCCATAAATTGTCTGTAACTGCTCTCTTTCTGGGTAACTAAAAAAGAAATTTGAAATAAATATAAGAAAGAAGTTGAAATAAAATCATTATTCTATATTACTACTTTAATGTTAAGTTATAGCAGTGGTTTTCAAACTGTGCTGCTTTGGGACCACCAAGATTTAGTCAGGGGTGAAGGCCAAACTCAGCATCCCTATTCTCAGTCCAACCAAATTAGATCCCAAATTATTTGTTTTCCAATACTAAGGGTCTTATAGAGGACTCCAAAGGAACTACTTAAAAACACAGTTCTTTGAAAAACCACTGATCTTTAGAAAGGGCTAAAAGGAAAGTTTTGCTTAAGAAAAAGCATTTTGAGGTATGTAGAGCCTACACATTGAGCAGTAACACACCTCAGAACTGTAACAGCAGAATACAACAAATAAAATCAAACTCTCCCAAACTAAAAGCTATCTCAATACAGCTTAATTGATGGTTGTAACATTTCCAAAAGAAGAATGTTAACAGATGTGACAATTAGCATGAAAACATAAAAATTAGATTTTATAAGGCAAAATATAACTCAGCAGACAGGACCATAACAATAAAATTCAAGTCCTGTAGGAACTGTGGACCACAGAGATGGGCGAGTGTATTAGGAATAACGCTATTAGACATTAAGGTGACCTAACTCTACTTTCTTCAGGTTTAAGTTGTTTAGTTATCTTCACTGAAAGACAGTGTTTTTGTTTTATGAAATCATAAAACATTGAAATTTAAAAGCTACCATTCTGATTCCTCATCGATATTTTAGAGAACAGGCAAAACAAAACAGTTCTATTTTATTTCTAATAAATAAGAAGTGTTGATAAAGGCCTTTATTACCCTAAATTATTGCCTATAGTTTGAGAAGGGCAGGAAAAAAAATAGCATCAGAGTTTAGGTTTGACTATTTGTATATTCTACATTTTGAAGAAATATCATTTCTGGATACCTTTAATAAAATGCAAATATGTCTCCCCCCTTTAAAAGAAATTAAAACACTAAGATACATACTCTATAGCACAAAGACGAACAATAGAGGTAAATCTGGTAGTAAGCTTATGTCTTCCCAGTCTTCCTCCAGCTGACATAGAAGCCACAATATGAATATTTTCTAAACCAACCCATTCCAAATTTTCATCATAAAATCCTTGATATGTCAATACCTATTTGAAAATAAATTTAAAAAAATAAAAGTTTAATGCTTAATATTTTCTAATCACAATATATTTTGGGGTAAAATTCAGTCATTTCCAAATGAATACAATATCATCATCCTCTACATATCTCAAGAACTTAAAATTGAAATATGCTTTAAATTCTTAACATCACTGAGAAATAATACTGTTTTAAGACTGTGTTCAATGAGTATTAGCTGAATTATTATCACTTTTAAAATGCTTTCTAATAAAACATTAAAATTCAGGTGATAGTATAAATTTACAAGCAATTAACAAAAAAATGAAATCAGAAAAAATATTTAAAAATTTTGCTTTTTCTCTACAAATATTTTATTATATTTTGCAGTTATGTGGAATAGGTAAATTTGAAGACATATAAGCATAATAAGTTCTAATTTAGAATTTAGGGCTTCTAATGTGAAGTGAAAGAGACAAATAAAGTCTTCCACACTGACTGAGAATGTATGGTCTCCAAAACCTACGCAGGCAAAAAGGAAGACAAATGAACTAAAGTAGCCAGAAAGGGACATGGCTGAGGAAGTCTAACCTCAGCACCATCCTCAGTTTCTGTCTTCCTCCTTGAGGATCAAAGGATACGTAATAGGTATAGATAAAGGCTGTGTTTACTCTTCCCGTCATGTATCAACTCCACGTAATAACATCTAAAGGGAGGAAGATTCGAGAAAGTAGACCCAGAGCAAGACTGAGATGCTTTAAGAGTTTAATTTCTATGACACATGAAAGATAAAACTGGCTCTAAGGAAGAAAGTAGAAGATTTTTCTATTTATAAGAAATGTTAATGAAACTAAGTTGGTTCCCTTCTCTTCAAGTGAGAAGACTCACCTGTTGTAGAAAAGCTACCAGAGTACTGGTTCCCCATTTATCAAGTTTGGGTAGGTTGATATCTTTTAAGTACAAAACAAGTCTTTCACAGTCTTTTGGTCTGTATACTCGGCCAGTATTAGTACTGATTACCATGCAAGTCTGGCTCAGTTTCTGCAGGAGATGTCGAGATGTAGTTTGTGCACTACAGTGAACTGTAGCAATCTGAGTGGACCGCAGCTGGGAAAAGGCGTGCCTGAGCAGCATCCTATGAAACATGTGTAACAATGACTTTGAAAATGTAACCAGTAAAATACCTTTTATATGCAATATAAAATTTCTATTTCATAAATATTTCATTATCTAAATTATGTACGATGTTTAAGGGGAAATGGTATACACAGATATGGTAACTTTTTAATTTTTAAACTAGAAAAATATATTTATATTTTTAGGCAATCTTGAGGCTACTTTAGCAGAAAGAAAAAAAAGTTTACAGACATAATTTAGTTTGATCAAGTGTGTATTAAAGACACCAACT
>PVJD01015282.1:0-25543 GCA_004026545.1 Mormoops blainvillei | reverse complement strand
CTACTAATAATTGCCTGGGTTGTGGTGAATGGAGTAAATTAAGTATGCATTTGATGAACAGAAGCTACGGCAGAGATGGCCATGAGTTATCCAAATGTCATTTCCTTTCCTTTCTGGCACTTAGCTATGGTGCATATTCCAGTCCCCCAAATAACAAGGACTTGCCATGTGACTGAGTACAGACAGTGGATGCATATAGAAGTGAAATGTGCTATTTCAGGTCTGGCTCATAAAATTGTCCCATATAATCCTGCACTGTTTTCCTTTCTGTATGCCTGGGAAGCCAAGATAACACTGAAAATTGAAATTTAAAAAGACTATGTGAAGTGATCTCTCCCACACCCCTCTCCCTACCTTGGACTAGGATGTGAGTGAGAAATAAACTTTTATGATATTAAGCCACTAAAATTTGTGATTGTTTTTAGAACACTTGACCTACCCTTTATTTATACATCCTCACAGAATTACAATCCAGCGAGATTATAGCTTAATATGATAATGTCATACCACATTTTGCCTTTCTTTTAGTTACAGAATGTAATTATTTCACCATATCATACTGTATTAGAACTTGTAAACTGAAGTCAATCTCATATAACAGAAATTATATGTCATTTTATGAAATTAGGCCAAAATACATGGAAAAGGAAACCATAGAAATGTAGGGTTATAGGACACATTACTAGAGACTTATATTTTTCTTTTGAGACTTTTTTAACTCATTAAAAAAGTCCTTTCAACCTATTTCTCTTTTTATGAAATCGTAATAAGAATCTATTTTATATCTAAATCTGCTTTATGCTGCTACTTGTCACTTCTCTCTCTGTCTTTTCCAATTCATCTGGCTATTTAAAAGCTGAAAGTATATCTGACTTGCCATTTCTAGGGACTAATTGGTACTTCTGCTAATTGCATGCGGTACAATACCAGGATAATGGCCGTCATCTTCTTTTGGGTCATAAGGCTACTGGTACTCCCAGCTTCATAACAAGTCTTTTCATTACTACATAATATCCTTTAGTGGGTTTTTAAATTTTATTTTCAGGTATTAATTGGTGCCTCCTTGAATCTAAGGATTGGAAATGTCAAGAGTTTTTTTGTTGATTGTTCACACTTCCTTCCTTTCACTTTCACTACCTAAATATACTTATCTGATTATTTTACCTGTTGTTAGTTTGGCAAATACAAAACTCTTGTCCCTTAACTGCTTCTGCAGGTTGGCCCTAGTACAGGAAATGTGTACTGGAAAGATGTTATTCTTAAAGATTAATGAGAATTGAAATTCCCAGGGCATGAAAGTCAATTATAGATTTTCAGTGAGTTGGAGCAACTACCATACTCACAAGCCTTGGAATTTCACCTTTTGGTTATGTTTAAGGCTTATCTTGTTTTCTGAAAAACTTAATTTTATCCTATGTTATAAACACTGAAATTTTCAGTCCAAGAAAATCATCATTACTATTATTTATATTCTTTTTCTATACATTTCTATCATTTATGTCATCTTTAATTACAGAGGCCAGTTTTTGACATGGATTTAATTATCTGGTGATGATGTTTTATTTAGTAAAAATACTGAAATAAAAGAAAATTTTGCAATGACACTAAAAAAGTTTGTTTGATTCTGTTTCTATATATACAAATCTTAAGAGAAAAGTATTACTTTTCTTAAATTTATCTTTGTGTAATGTTCCTTTGTACTTGAAATGTGTTAGATTCCATTAAGAAAGGCTTTCAGAAAAAATGTTTCAAAGGTAAATTATTTTACTTTAAAAGTAAGAATTGTGTCTGAATAGAAAACTCTTTAAATTAGAAAATTGAGGGCTTATACTTTAGTTCTGGTTCTTAAATAGGGTGCAGTTAGGCAAGCTTTTGACTTTCCAATTTTTTTTGTCATTGACACTATTACAGATGTTCCAAATCTCCCCCAAGCTTTGCCCAGTCCCACCCAGCCCCTTCCCATCCCCTCCCCAGGCCTTCACTACATCATTGTCTGTGCCCATGAGCTATGCTTCTATAGTCTTCATTCAATCTCTTCAGTGTCTTTTATGCAGTCGTCCCCATCAACCTCTCCTGCTATATCCTGAGTCTGTTTCATGTATCCATACCTCCGGTTCTATTTTGTTGGTCAGTTTATTTTGCTCATTAGGTTCCACATATAAGTGAGATCATATGATATTTGTCTTTCTCTAACTGGCTTATTTCACTTAGCGAAAAATAATCTGGAGATAATAATCTCCAGAACCATCTATGCTGTCATAAAGGTTAGGAGGCTTTTCTTTTTTTCTTTTTTACAGCTGCTTAGTATTCCACTGTGTAAATATACCACAGCTTTTTTTTAATCCTCACCCAAGGATATGTTCATCGATAGTAGAGAGAGAGAGAGGAAGCTGGGAGTGGGGAGAGAAAGAGAAAGGAACACTGATATGAGAGGGAAACATCCATCGGTTGCCACCTATACACACTCCAACCAGGAACGAACCTGCAACCCAAGTATGTGTCCTGACTGAGGATTGAACCCGCAACTTTTTGGTGTACAGGGCCAACTCAGCTTCAACCAAGTGAGCATCCTGGCCAGGGCTGTATCACAGCTTTTTCATCCATTCATCTACTAATGGGCACTTGGGCTGTCTCCAGATCTTGGCTGTTGTAAATAACTGCATATATTCTTTCTGATTGGTGTTTCAGGATTGACCTTCCAACAGTCATTCCCTTATCTGAAAAATCATTCTTTTAACTATTCTGTACAATGTCACATTAATTAGTTTCTTAGAACTGGCTTTTTCAATTCCTCTGGTTTTTAAAAATATCTCTATAATGTCAGAAGTTATGTTATTTTGAAAACACTCTCTCTGAAATACAATGTTCTTGAAAAAGATAGATTCAATGATATAGGGGGAAGTTCAGGAGCAGAGTATGGGAGGCAAAGACAGAATAAACAGATCAAAGGAAGCAGGTTTGCAGGACCCCTCTGGTCAGGTGAGCTAATAATATTCCATGAGGACTCTGGTTAAACAAGGGACATCAGAGGAACCAGTTTGAAATAAGAGGTGAGTATAAGAACCCTGTCTCATGTCCCTGAACCTTGGCTTTCAGGAGCTGTTCGCAACAGCTCTGTTACAATGAACTGTCTTATAAAAAAACTCAAGGTATAATTGACATATAATATTATATTAGTTCCACATGTGCAACATAATTATTCAGTATTTGTATATTTGCAAAGTGATCAACATAATAAATCTAGTTAGCATCTGTCACCAAAAATAGTTATAATTTTTTTTCTTGTAATAGGAACTTTTTAGATCTACTCTTAGCAACTTTCAAATATGCAATACAGTATTATTGGCTATAGTAACCACTGTGTGGCACATTACATCATGACATTTATTTTATAACTGGAAGTTTGTACTTTTTAAATTAAACTTACCGGGGCGACATTGGTTAATAAGATCATATGGTTTTCAAGTGCATATATCTAGCTACATGATCTCTATATTGGACCCTGTGTCCACAACCTATAGTCAAAACATTTGTACTTCATTTAAAAATTTTTTTTTCTTATTGTTATTCAATTACAGTTGTCCCCATTTTTCACCCATTATTCTCCCCTGACCTACCCACCCCCTGTCTCCCACATTCAATCCTCCCCCTCATTGCCTTTGTTCTTGGATCCTTTATACATGTTTTTTCACCTGACCTTGATCCCCTTCATCTATTTCACCTGCTTCCCAACCTCAACCTCTGGCAATCACCGAGAGGATACTCTGTGTTTATGAGCACTCTTTTTTCCCCCAAATTGTGTCTCACGAAGAAAAATAAAATATACTGATGTCTTCTGAAACCTATGACTCTTTATAAGATATGTAAGCTTCTGAGCTAGAATAACCATTGTCTTTTGAATTTTTAAAAACTAATTTCTAATTTTAAAAAATCATTTTATTCTCTGTAACTTATTTTAATATTTAATTCTTTTATCCTTTACAAAATAACTTTTAAATTACTTTATTTTTAATGACGTTAACCTGCCAAGTTTTATTTAGTTTTTAAATCAGCTTGTATATTACTTTATTTTTAACATTATAATTTTTAGATACTTTGTTCATCTGTTTTATTATATTTAAATCATTTTTACTGAATTTTTCTTTGCTTTTATTTCTATTTAGTCTAATTAATTTTGTTACATTTTAGGTGTAGTTTGGCATGATTTATATTTTTTATTATTTTATTCCACTACCCACTTTATTTTAACCTTTCAAAGTATTTTGCTGATGTTTTACCTTAATTTTTATAGATTTTTTTGTTTGTTTGTTTGTTTTTACCTACACACAGTATTACTAAGTGGAAATGTTTTTTATTTTCTTAAGAGAGAACGTGTATGTATGTGCTTGACTAGTATAGAAAATATTTATTTTTGTTTGCTTGTCATTTGTTTATCTGATTTTTCAACCAAAGGTCATTGGAACTTTCTGGAAAATTATGACTTTTTTTGATCCAAAGAGTCTCATTATTTTTGGAAATTCACCAGAAGAGGTTATTTAACTACAAAGGCAACCCGCCCTGCTGCTTATCCCTGCAAATGGACTGGGAGGGCCATTTCTGTACACTAATGTTGCAGACAGTTATTAAAGGCACCATTTAGTCATGTAAAAGGAAGGGAAGTTTGGGGACTGGCCCTTAAAAACTAAACACACTTTTCTAAAAAAAGATATCCTAGCTAAAATGTTGGCCCTGACCCAAACATCCTGCAACGACTGATGTTCAAGGCAGAAGAGCAAATGTTGGGGGGCTGGACTGTGAACTGTTGTGACTGCCTTGATTGGGCCAAAGACAATATTCTGATCTATACTTTTGGGTTATGGGAGAAGACATGTCATGTTTAGTGGATTTTAAAAACAAAATTCCTGAATTCATCTAGGAGTTTAATTGTATCAGGTCTTATGGAAAGTCCATAGCCTATTTCAAGATAATTTTTGAGAATTGTGTAAGAAAGGAACACAGTTTTATTCTTTTGCTTGTGCATATCCAGATTTCCCAACACGTTTCATCACTGAATATTGTGGGCTCCTTGTCAATATTAGTTTAGCATCTATGTATAGGTTTATTTTTAGGCACTGGATCCATCAGTCTATGTCTGTTTTTATGCTAATACCATGCTGCTTGTATTACTATAGCTTTGTAATATAGTTTGAAATCAGAAGCATGATTCCTCCAGGTTTGCTTTTCCTCAAGATTGTTTTGCCTATTAAGAATCTTGTGGTTCCATAGAAATTTTAGATTTTTTTCTATTTCTGTGAAAAAATCCATTTGAATTTTGATAGATTCCATGAATATATGGATATCTTTGGATAACATGGACACTTTAACAATATTAACTCTTCAATTATAAGAATATGGCATATGTTTTTATTTATTTGTGTCTTCTTCAATTTTTTTCATTATTGACTAGTTTTTAGTGTGTCAAGCTTTCACTTCCTTGGTTAAATTTATTTCTAAGTTGTTTTTTTTAATAGTGTTTGCTTTATTTTTCTTCAGACAGTTTGCTGTTAGGGTATAGAAATGTAACTGATTTTTTTGGTATGTTGATTTTGTATCCTGAAACTTTAGTGAATTTGATTATTAGATATAATATTTTTATGGAATATTTAGGATTTTCTTCATATAATATTATGTCACTAGCAACAGAGACAATTTTAGTTCTTCTTTTCTAATTTGAATGACTTTTATTTCTTTTTCTTGCCTAGTTAATCTGGATAGAAATTCTAGTATTATGTTGAGTAGGAGTGGTGGAAGTTGATACATTTGTTTTGTTCCTAATCTTAGAGAAAAGTATTTCCATCCTTCACCATTGAGTATGATGTTCAATGTAGGTCTGTCATATATGGCCTTTATTATGTTGAGGTATAATGTTCCCGTGACATCTTGGCAGTAATTTTGTTGGGTATGACAACAAAAACACCAACAACAAAGGCAAAAATCAACAAGTGGGACTCCATCAAACTCCATCACTAAGCTTCTGCACAGAGAAACAAATAATAAACAAAATAATAAGGGAACCTATGGAATGGGAGAAAATATTTATAAACCATACACCTGATAAGGGACTAATAGCCAACATATATAAGAAACTCATAAAACTCAATAGCAAAAAGTAAAAAGGTGTTTATGGCAGCAACAGTAACAGTAACATAGTAACGACATGGAAGCAAAAGAAAATGTGGTATAGTCATACAATGAAATATTATTATTCGGCTTTAGAAAATTAAAAGGAAATCCTGGTATTTGCAATATGGATGAACCTGAAAACAGTATACTAAGTGAAATAAGCTAGACATAGGACAAATACAACATGCTACCTCTTATAAAGGGATTATAAAGCAGTCAAACTCATAGAAGCAGAGAGTAGAACGGTGGTTGCCAGGGGCTGAAAGTTGGGTGAAATGGGGAGATGTTGGTCAAAGGGTACAAACTTTCAGTTATAAGATGAAAAAATTTCAGGGATCTAATGTACAACAAGGTGACTATAGCTAACAATATTGTATCTCATACTTAAATGTTTCTATGAGAGTAGAGCATTAATGCTCTCACCATAACAAAAACAACAAGTGGTAATTATATGAGGTAAAGAATTTTTTAACTAAGCTTATTGTAGTAAATATTTCTAAATATATAGGTGCTAAATTATGACACTATACACATTAAATTTAGACAATGTTATATGTCCATTATATCTCAATTAAGCTGGAAAAACATTAAAATTAAAAAAATAATTCCTAAGTTTAAATTCTGATTGCCTCTGCTTTTAGGGGGACTGTTTCTGAGCAAATAGTATGGTTGCAGCTAGAACCCTCTTCCACACCATGAAGAGCCACTGTGGTCATCAGCAAAGGCAGAGCAGGCACAGAGAGCATTCAGTGAGCGCTTTAGAATAAGCTGGGACAGTAAGAGCAGAGGACAGGTGAGCCTTTGGTTAGGATGCCCAGACTCTCCATTTCGGGTTATAGCAGTAATAAATAGAACCACTCATTTAGTGCAGAGAAACAAAACTTCATAACCTTCAGACAATGTAAAGAGTAAGGACTACGGCAAAGAACAGACTAGGCTCGTCCTGGCTCAAGGTTCTTGAAGCGGCATACCCCGTCTCCATTATCATGTTTTACTTCCCTGTACTGAGTCATCGTTTTCTAACATGATACATAATGTACTTACTAAATTAATTGCTTATGCTTCTTCTGTCTAAATGAGAGTGAAAACTCCAGGAAGGTGAATATTTCTGCTGGCATGCTTACTTCCTTGCTACGTACCGCCGCGGCGCGTGGCTCAGGGTAGGTCAAAGTCAATAAAAACTTGAATGAGCGAATATTAAATGTAAATGATAAATTTAAATAATTAAGATTTTTAAATACAAATCTGATGAAACTAGATATAATGGTTAAATGTGTTTAATGAAAAATGAATTGCTAGGTTTGGGCAAACAATGCATGGTAGCCTGCTGATTTCAAAGATCCAGGCTTGACGCCCATTAGGGCCTCAATACTTCTCTTTGATTGAGCTCCCTGCTCAGATATTCTTTCTGTCTCTCTGTCTCTCTCTCTCCTTACCTCTCTCTCTCCCTCCCCCCATCCCTTCTTCCCTCCCCATGGCTGGCTCTTTGCCATTCTCAGAGGAGCTTTTACTGATAAATCAAAAAATTGCTATCCCCTTTCCATGCTAGAATCAGTATCTGAAAGCATATTGTTCATTAATTTTTTTAGTTGTTTAATATTTGTCTCTCCATCTAGATATAAACTCCAATATAACAGAAACTCTGTTTTCTGTCTTTTTTCATTGATTCCTCAGAATCTAGTGTAAAGTAACTTTTTCAAGTAGTATGCGAAGTCTTTGTATCTTATTGAAAAGAGATAATTCCCATGCAATAATTGGTTTGACTTAAAAAAATAAATCTAATCTAGTTTGAATATTATCTTTGGAAATATAAAATATGGGATTAGACTATGCCTTCAAATAAATTTCATGATCTTTTATTTAACTATTGTTTGTTTTAAGCATTATAAAACTAACACCTCCCCCTGGGAAATTATCTACCACATATCAAACAATTAAGTGCTAAAAAATCATTATTTTTAAAACTTCATGCAAACATAAAACAAAAATAATGTTATTATTACAGGGTGGTGCAAAAGTAAGTTTACAGTTGTGAATACATGAAACACAGAATTTATCTTGTATTATTATTTATTCATATTGTATTATTTCTCATACAAACAACTGTAAATCTACTTTTGCTCCACCGTGTATATATTTTAGAGTTCAGAAAACTGAGGCTTAACTACCATTCAACGTATGTTAACATTTTTATTTTGGTTAGTTAAAAATATACCTTCAATCTCAATTCCTTTTTCCTGTGCTTAAAAGTGTACAGCCATTAGAGATAGTCCCAAAAATTTGAAAACAAAGAAATAAACAGCTTTTCCATAACCATATTAAAGAATACAAGATGTATGACAAATAAAAATTAGGTTCAACTCAGTTGAACTATTAAAAAAATGAAAATTCAAAGTGAAAATTAGATCTATAAGATTACTCCATGTAATTAAGAAATAAATATTCTCATGTGGATTGTATTGAATTGTTTATGTTAGTTCTTAATTCCAAGTTGAAAACTAAAAGGAAAGTTAGCTAATGCACTGTAGAGTGAAAGATTTCTCCCAACCATCACTCAGACATTTATGCAACATTTACTAATCACCAGAAAATGCAACCAGTTCAGAAAGAGATCAGAGTCGTGTGATATATACAATGACTATAATATAATACAACATAATTCAATGATATTATTGATTATAATTATAAAATGAAGAAGTTGAGATACCAGCAAAAGAAAAGGGAGATAAAGTAAATGGAAACACAGAAGGAGCATGCAATTCAGCCATAAGAATATTTAGGAGACAGTCCCTGCACATGTGAGCCTGGAGACGGCGCTCCCAGTAATTCAGAGACTAATCAATTCAGATAAAAACCTTCTGCTATGTTTAAGACCCGATAAACAGAGCCGATATCATAAAAATCTGTATTCAAGGGATAAGGTTTAGAAAAGGCTCCGGTGCTCATGGAAAATGTTATAAAAGTGCCAAAGTATGTTCTTAGATTGATAAGTGTTGATTTTTTAATTTTCTTTCTCTATAAAAAGTATCCTTGCTAACCTCTGTCCCCTTAAACTATATTCTGCCTTAAACCATATTCTGAGGAATATGAGTTAAAATTGATGAGCACTCTATGTTGGTGGTCCCTTCAAGTATTTAAGGAGCACAGCATAAGGAATGGCCAGTCTGTGTATTTACATAGACTAAGCAAATTATGTAATTTCTCTGAGACTCGGTGTCCTTTAAAGTGACTGTTCTAATCTACCTTACAAGGTGTTAAGGGGGAAAATATCATATACAAAATATATGCCAAGCAGAGTAGCTGCAATATTTATATTTGTCTTTATTGTTATATATATTAATAAGAATTAGGAAATTCTACTCATGATACTCTCTGCAGCTCAAAATCCTCTTCGATGGTTGCCCACCGAGAAGAGCATTATCTGTCAAATCTCTAGCCTACCATTCAAACCTACCTACAATTTGAGCCAAATCTACTTTCTCAGCTTTAATTTTCCCCATAAAACACTTTGTCATGCATATTTTTAAATTCTCCCCCCAAGATGCCTCAATTAAAAAACTATATATATATATATTATGCCACATAATATATAT
This sequence comes from Mormoops blainvillei, assembly GCA_004026545.1. Classification (NCBI taxonomy): domain Eukaryota; kingdom Metazoa; phylum Chordata; class Mammalia; order Chiroptera; family Mormoopidae; genus Mormoops; species Mormoops blainvillei. The sequence continues at coordinate 15,788 of PVJD01015282.1, read as the reverse complement.
ATTATGTGGCAATAATATATATATATATATTTTTTTTTTTTCACTGCAGAAGACAAATTTGTCTGTACATCCAGAATCCTCTCATTCTTTCGGTAAGTGGAACTAACAGTTTTCTCTGTGGATCCCCCTTATTTCCCCTTTCTCAGCTCTTGTGTTTGAGGCTAGATTATCTCCTTGCCTACCTCAGACACAGTACCTGTGAACTAAGACTCTCTAACCATTTTATTATACACATCCACCAAAATAATTTGTATGGAGGTTCAAGGGAGATCCCAGTAGCCAATGAGAAATGAGGAGGTTTTTGTTTTTGTTTTCCTATGGTATTTATTGGAAAAATACTCAATCTATTCCTTCTGGCTATGGAAAGGAACATCTGTAGCCCTGGCATCACAAGGTAAGAACCAGTTCAGAATTCACCAAGAAAGAAGAGTTGAAACTGAAGAAAAATTATATTTTGATTTTAAAAATTAAGCCTTAAATACAGTGTTACCCGTGTTAAAAAATAAACCAAAGCATATTTAAAATTTTAAGAATTTATTTGAGCAAAAATTGATTCAAAGCAAACATTGACAAACCTGGAGTGGTTAAGAACCAGGGGTGAGACTTTTACAGAGAAAGTACAGGGGCAAAGAAGGAAAGTTATTGATTGGCTATAGCTTAAAGGCTAGTTGTGACTGGTTGTGATTGGTTAATCTCAGCATTTTGATTTTGTAACCTTGAGGCATTTATAGGCTTAGATTTTGTTTTGCTTACTTAGGCTCTCACACCATTAGAATATAGGGGAGGAAAGTGAGTTTTATCTCTATCCTTCTAGGTTCCTGGCTGAAACAGCCTTTTTAAGGTGTTCTAATTTTTTTATTTTCTTTCCCTTCTCTTTCTTTTATTTCCTTTTTCTGCTTTGGCAGACTTGGATCTGTTTTTCAGTCACATTAAGGTTCTTAATTTGTTGTTCTCTTATAGATACAGAACCTGGAAATCTTATACATTTATTTCCTTTTCGCAGGAATTGGACATCTATTTTGGAATGTAAGCTATGTATAACTAAAAACTGCACTAAGAATACAGCACAATTTATAAACCAAAATAAGGAGTTGTGGCAACAGTGCCAAACTGTTTAGGACAAGGATTTGAGTTCTACTAAAAAAAGATAGTAAGAATTAAGGCAAAATCACTAAATATTAAAATGTGAACCAAAGGAACTTTAAATCTACCCTCAAACATTTTAATCTTTTTAATTTTGATTTAGATAACCTGACGTACTTTGTTTCTGTTTGGTAGTATTTAACAATTTCAAAGATTATATTCAACCTGGCGCTGTGAAAATATTTGTTTTCTATTAATTTTTAAATGTGGTATTAGTTTTATATCTGACATCTTATTCCGGTAGTAATTATCATACTATTTGGAGAAATATTTATGTTTTTCATAGTGTTTTCAATGGAATGCTGTCTTTAAAAAAAACTTCATAATTTAGCCAATCAAGAAGATAAACGGTCTGCATTTGTTTTTTAAGCTCCTATTACCGCCCTAGCCTAACCCAAATCCTTCATTTATCCTTCTGTTTTCAAAGGAGCTCTTAATTACTTTCATCTCCATTTCAGTTGTAAATGCTTCTCTACTGCCATTCTTTCGTTAGAATAAGTCCTCCAACCTATTCAAGTACCTGACAATTCGCCAGTGATTTACAAGTGATTCCTGTTCATTAGTCAGATGTCGGCCCTGGCTTTGTGGCGTCTACACTGCCGTTGCTGGCGGCTGTTGATGAGAGGCCCTCTTTCTCTGTCCTCGTTTCTTGGAAAATATACAGGTACACTTTCAGCATATTAGGGTACCTGAAATGAAAAAGAACTAGGGAAAATAGAAAATCTTATAATTGTCATGAAATATGTCATTATTTTACACTGGTGGCTAAGCAAGCTGTAGTTGCAGTGGGGATAATATAACCTATAAAAAGATTTTTCTGAAATTTTCCATAAGAAATTCTTCCTTCATAAATTTCAAGCTACTCCTGAACTCACTATGACGGGACCAAATCATAATACCACTGCACAACATTCTAAAGGCAAAACTGAACAATGCACAAGAAATCACATGGTGGTTGATTTTAGTATTTCTTTTCTTGTTCAGAAAACTCTTTTAAATGTATTAAAGATGCACTATATATATATATATATATATATATATAAATATAAAATCTCGGTCTTCTTTTATGACTTGATTACGTGTAACGGAAGTCCTTGGGATCTTTGACTGTAAATGGTCTGGGTTATAGAATGTAAAAGCTTTGTGGATGCATCAGTAAAAATGGTTTTGAAAATAGTATCTTATTAAATAATATTTTTTGTCTACTAACTACACGTAAACTTCAAAATATTTTATTTAAATGCTTTGCATTAAGGATGGATTATTATTTTCTGCATGTGACATTGTACATTTTCCTACTTTGTATTTGTAGTCCAGATATCATATTGCGTACAACTCACATTACTGTTTAACGATTTTATTTTTTATTTTATATACTTCTTTAAATAACCCTTCAAACTCAGTTTTAGTTTTGTATAAATGTCCATTCTTGTATAATAGTTTTTTTTTTCCTATTTCCTCTTTCTTTTTTCAGCATTGTACTAGCTTCTGATTGTGGCTATAAAAATTACTACAAACTGAGTGGTTTAAAACAATAGTATTTCTCTTATTTTTACAGTTAGAGGGCTCAGAAGCACAAAACAGGATGGTCTGACTGCCTTTCTCTTTGAGACCGTAAAAGAGAATCTGTTTGCCTGACTTTTCCAGTTTCTAGAGTCTACATGCATTTCTCATGGGGCTTGTGGTTTCTTTCCTAATCTTAAAAACCAGCGGCATAACATCTTCAAACCTCCCTGTTTCTCTGAATGCTATCACATCTTATTCTCTACCTCAGACACCGCTGTTTTCGTCTTATAAATGACTCTTGATTTTATTGGACCCTCCTAGATAATTCAAGATAATCTCCCTATCTCAAGTTCCTTAACTTAATCATATCTACAGAATCCTTTTTTCCATGTAAGGCAACATATCCACAGGTTTCAGGGATTACGGTATGGAAATCTTTGGGAGACCATTCACTTTTACCATGATTATATGTCTCCGTGTTCTTTGCACTCGTAATCTTTTCTTTTATGATATTTTGCAAACCTGGGGAAATTTCGTCTTTTTCCCAATCTTCTGTTTCTCAATAGTTGCATTATAACCTGTTGAGTTGCAGAATATGAAAATTTAGTTCCACTTACAGAATTTATCTCAACTTCAAAGTTGCTGGACACTAGCTGCTGGAGTTTTAAATTCTTTTCTGCTTTTAGTAAACAATTTTCTATTGTCTTAGGATTTGCTTGATTTTCTATTACTTCACCATTTAATAGTCACTTAGTATGACATTAGTATGAACAATTACTAATAGTTCATTGTAGTAAGGGAGGCATAATTTGTCACCCCAAAACAAATATCTCTTTGGGATATTATTTTACGCTGGTTATTTTTTAAAAACAAAAGACTTGGGAAAAATGTTTGGCCTTCCCCCTAACTGCCTAAAAGAATTTAGATAGTGAACCTGCTCAAGGAGGGAGCTATTATCATAGATAACTATAGTTTAATATGAGCCAGTTTGTGACAGGCAGGGAGGAGCCTAACAAGGTCCCTTGGATCAAAGTTCTTCCTTTGTCCCATTGTTAAAGATGGCCCAGCAATCATTTAATTACCCAATATTTGACTTTCCATCTGCATGTAAATTACTCTCCTGCCCTTTGAAGTTCCAAAAACTAAACTTTCTTTCTCCTCAGCTCAAGATGACACATAAACCTCAACAGCCTGAAGTGCCCTGGGCTCCATGTTTTTATGGAACCCAGTGTGTACATGCATAATAAATTTGGTTATTTTTATCTGTTAATCTGTTTTGTGTCTATTTGAGTATTAGACCAACAGAAGAATTTAGAAGGGTAGGATAAAATTTTTTTCTCCCCTATAGTAATTTGCATCATGTATATGAATAGAACAGATGTATTTCCCAAATATATATCTATAAGCTTAATTTCGGTTTAATGCTAGTTTTCCTGTGCATGCCTGGTTCATCTAGATACAATAGGCACCAAATATAAAGGAATATTGGAGTTTACCATGTTCCTCTTTTCACTAGTTTTTGATTCTCAGTCCAAATTTACAAATCTCAGAAATGCAACACGATGTTGGAGAAAGAGACAGGGAAGAAATAAACTTAAAGAGAATGTCCCAGAAAGCAAAAAACAAAGTCATTTCCAAATACTTCACTTGCTAGTTATGACATTGCAACTGGAGAAAACTCCTATGCAAATTTAGTCATGCAAGCCCCATTTAGCTCTGGAAAATGTGTGGAAATTGATTGAGTGAGCAGCTGGCGGTATTGTAGTCAGGCTCTCTGGAAGTTAATTGGGAAGCATTATGAAAAATCCTGACATTGTACATGTAGCTATACTGACTCCATTGTGCCCTAGACACTCATCACACACAGTTGCTCTCCACTATAACAAAATAACTGGATGTCTCTGAGTCTCTGATGACTCTCATCGGTAGCCTGCTAAGAAAACGGAGGAGGAGGGAGTGATGAACTAGAGCCTGAACTTTTGTAATTAGAAAGAAAAAGCCCCTAATCTTGGGAGTTTTTACATCCTCCATGAGATATTTTTATTCTCCTGTAGGTGAAGACAAAGTGTTATTTCCAAGGTCCCTTTTTATATTGTTCTCATGGAAAATCTAACATTGGAATTAAATTACTTTCTTATACTTGTTGTTTTATTTATGTATCTGTGTCAGTTAGTTATTGTCATGCAACAAACCGAGCCGGAGTTCAGAGCCCAGCTCTTCCTTTTACCTAAGCACCTCGATTTCTTCATATGTGAAGTGGGATAACATGTGCTTCTGCAAGCTGTTGTGAGGGTTAAATGACTAAATGGATATAAAATGCTTAACAGAGTATCTGATACTCAATTGATATTTAATAATTTTACTCACTGAGAAAAGGGGAGCAGGGACTTGGGAAAAGTTGGTGAGTAAAGCTTGAGGGCGTAGGATGAGGTTCACTTGAATAATGGGCCTCCGGTAGTTCAGGAGAAAGATCTATGCTAGAGAGGTATATTTTCAAGTCATTATCATACAGACAGTTATTGAAGTTCTGTGCGGTCGGGATAACTTAGGAAAACAGATGGCTACAGAGAAAAGTAGCATTTAAATGGTGAGGAGACTGATATTCTGAGAAATAGGAATTAGAGAAAAAGGAAGAGTAGTCCAGAAAAGAAAAGCTTTTGAAATGTTGAAGTGCTAGATACCATCAAATGCTATAAAAGTTAAGTAAGATGTGAATGTTTAACAGGCATCTCTAACTTAACATGCCGAAGAAAGATTTCTCGATTTTTCCAGTCACTTGTTAATCTCCAGAGATGGCATTGCTATTCATCCAAGGGTAAGGCCAAAATTATAGGCACCATTCTTGATAATTCTCTTTGTTTCACTCTTCCCTCTTCAATTGCTGTGATCAGATCCTTCAAATACAAAAAACAAAGTCTTTCCCTTTTTCATCAACTAAATCACTAATCCCTAGTTTGCAAAAGAATGCACAGAATCATTTTTTCTATTACTGAGAACATAATGTTAAACAGAATTGAAAGTTTCATATGTGATGAACCCCCAAACTGAGCTGTTTACCATGCTTCATAACATGTAACAAGGTCCTCAACTAATAATAAGCATACAAAAAAAAGTTTACTGAACTTAAAAAAGTCAATTAATTATGATGTGGAGATGTGAAATCTTTGTAGACTAGTTAATTTTTGCAGCAAATTATTTTGTATGTTCACCATAATGCTAAATGTTTCCAGGGGAAAAAATACTTTGACAAATTCAACATGCTTCTTAAGCACCTCAATTAATTGTTGCATTTGTGTTAACCTTATTGAGGACATTTTCTTTCACAGAGTGCATCTTATTTACAATTTAGTTTAAAATTACTTATATATTTGCTTCCCCTGAAAGAGCAGTATGGTGTCTACTTTCTAATAACCAGTTAAGCATCTGACATACATTCCCCTTTTCATTCTGGCTCCTTGCATGTTTAGAGATAAATGTGAAATCACACTACCTGAAATCTCTTAGCTCAGCGATGATATATATTCTACCAATTTATTGAATATTCTTTTTGTTATAAACTAGCTTAAATTCCCTGAAGAAATAAGTTATAAGCAAATATATTTGATTTGCAAAAGTCCAAGATAACGGCTTGCATGAATCAAAGCTGAGACGCACAACCGGCTAAAGAAAGTGACAGCTCTCTAGCAGTTTTTTCTGTGCTGCAGGCAGACAGTGATTCTGTAATTGCTGCAGAATGTTCCAGGACACCTAACAACAACAACAACAACAAAAAACCCAACAGAAAACAAAAAAGGATTTTGTTTAATGCCTAAGAGTCTGATGAGAAAAGATTAATACTATAAACAGGATGAAGTTTAGACATATTTGATATGTTGTGCCTCCCAAAAGAAGCCAATAGGTAAGAGCACTGAGTCTCGAAAGACGACTCTGGTTAAACTGGGAAATAAATTTGCATGGTGGACGAGTCTTAGCAGCCTTGCCTTGGAGGTTTCAGAGACATGTGGATTCCAGGTCAAGTGTCAAGCTACTTTTGAAGTCACTTCACTCAGTCCCCAAGGAGCACCTAGGTGTCCTGGGAAGAAGTACATGGTAAAATGTCACCGGAGTCACTAACACTCTTCATGTGGGATCCCCTTTTAAGAAAGCTGAACACCATTACAGAAAGCCAGGTCCCTGAAGCCTGGGAAAAGAAGTAAAGACTGGGGAAAGGAACTAGAAGAGGTAGTACAATCTAGGAGGTGTTAGTAGTGAGAATATGTGTCTCCCTTTTTCAGAGGGGAGCATCTCTGATGTCTACCACTTAACAGAGGGGTATTAAGTCAAGAATAATGAAGGGACAGTTTAAATGATTTTGTGTAGGACTCAGAAACAGTTAAAGTCTATTAGAACGTTCTGGAGATATATAGCAAAACCTTATAAAATCTGAGTGATTTCCTCATTCCCCATATACTCATTGCCCCACAGCAACCCAGAATTTCTATACTCTCATAACCATGCATTCTAGTAATAGTCACAAATGACCTCTTATTGTCAAATATAATGGATTCTGTTTCCATCCTTTTATGCAATTTATGCAACAAATATTTATGGAATGCTTGCTAAATTCCAGGAAATATTCTAGTTACTTATGATGCAATAAATAATATTCTAGTGAAGTAGAGAGGTTACTGAGGCATGGGTTTAAAATTGTTTTCCAGTAGTTTGTGTGTGTGTGTGTCTGTGTGGACTTGGAGTTCATAAATATATATCGAAGTGTGGGTGAGGTTTTGCTAGGGGGCATAAAAATAAGTTTCTACCGGAAAACACATTCACCCTTGCCTGTGGAGTTAGAGTTCCCAGAGGAGATAAATGACATACGCAAATTCAAATGAAGAGTAAAAACCAAGTTACAATTTTTTTTTTTTTTTTGTCCAGGCTTGTGTCTGATACTGTATTGTAAAGATCTGTAATAAATGCACTAAAGCATGTGACTTGAGCTCAAAGTCTAACTCTAGCTCTTTGTTCCTAAAACAGATCTTACCGTAAGTCATATTTTAATGACCCAATCAGTACTCTCTAAATTTAGAGAACTATTTGTCAAAATTGAGGATGGATTACCCTCTGCATGTTGGGTGGTTCTCAGTTTGTCCCAGCACACATCTTCTGGGAGGGTCTCCTCAGTTACTCTGGGGATAGAAGGCACCTCCCAAGTCAACTATTTCACACATGAGAACATAGTGTTTTCCTTTGGCCTATAGTAAGTTTTTCAGTATTTTCTGAATAATGGTTGGCACACACGAAGAATGTTTTATACAAGACTTAAAAAAAAAGTCATGTCCCACAGTCTAACAAAAAAGCCAATAAAGAAATCTCTGAGCACATCATTCACCAAGTGATGTCAATTTTCCAAGGTTCTACACATTCAATAATGTACTGCTTATCTGTGGAATGACAGTTTTTGGTTCAAAATGTGTTTTTTTGTATATGTCATGAAAAAATTTAGACAATAAAGATCGACACTGATATCTAATAACCCTTTATCCACAGATAACTTTTATTAACTTTCTGTACTATATGCATTATTAGTCTTTTTAAGCAACTATTTCCATTTAAACAAAAATAACACTGGAAAAACTTGTTTCCTAACATACCCTTTTCATATAAGCATTATGAGTATCTTGCTATGGCATTTAATATTTTTATACATTGTTTTTAAGACTGTACTTTATTCTATTGATGATGTACTACAATATACATTATAATACCATTTTATTGACTTTCACATTATTTGTACATTATCGCTGTTATTAAAAAATGATATGTTATACAATCTTCTGGAAAAATCTTTTTATCCACACATCAGTTGTTTATTAGACTAAATGCACATGAATCAGAATATTTGGGCCAAAAGGTACATATATTTTTAAGTGTTTTGATGTAGATTATCAACATATGTTCACAAATGTTGTTAAAAATATAAAATTCCCTAAGGGGGATATGAAAGTGTTATCTCCTACACTGTCTCAAACACATTGCAATATAATATTTCCTTTGAAGTCTGACTGCTGATTTGCATTTTCATATTTGTTAATGGAGTTGAAATTAGTTTTATTGGTTGCCCATTTGCATGTTTGGGAAAAGCACATTAATACTTCAAAGAAAATAAAAGACTTTAGAGGGTTGAACCCTACCTACTGCTGTATTTGACTCCAGAGAAAGAGAAAAATGGAAGTTCCTGACACAGAAATGTTTCTGTGGGCCATAAAATCACTAAATCAACTGTACTTCAACAGGACTGTATTAACAGTAAGTAACTGACCCCAACCAAAGTTACCTGAAACAATAGGGAAAATTATTTATTAATTTCCTTTAGACAACCTCAATAAGCCACTGAAACACTAGAACTAGAGATTTAAATGCTATTTCCCACATATTATCTCTCACTGCTGCTTCTCTCTACCATTTGGTTTTATTCTGTAGACCTTAAGCCTGGAGTTAAGAAAAACATTATATTCTGATTGAAAATTTAAGAATTATTCTCTTTCCAATTTCTTCAAAATTCCGGGAATAGACTATGAATGCTTTACCTGCGTCATATTTTAATCAAGGCAATTAAATGCTATAATTAGCAGCTTTTGCTACATTGTTGCAATAGGAAGATGAAATTTTTCCAAAGGGAAAAAAAAATTATTTCCAATGAAAAGAAAAAAAGCTGGTTAGACAATCACTATGTGATTGCTACATATTAATCATATCCATTCTCAGAGCCTTCTGTTCTAAAAACTGATAAAAAGTACTCTAATGTATCTCTTGCATGATTTACACCTGGTGATAAGAGAAAAATGATCACTTGTTTGAATATGATTTTCTGTCATGTCGGCTCATCTTACTTTACAAGACAATGGTAAAATCTGGTAGAAATTTGGGGATGAAAGCATTTCCTTTTGCTTATCTACTCAAAGGTGGATATGAGAGATTCAACAACAAGTTTGCCTATTCATACAAACAAAACTCATGTGTGTGCCTGTCCTGTCTGGCCTATGTCCACCCCTAGTTGGCAATGAGAACTTGCATCATACAGCACAACTTCTACATATGAACACAGCTATATGTCCATGTGGTACCTAGGTTTCATGTATAAAGGCATAATCCAAGGGTATATTATCTGCTTTATATATTTATACCATAAAGCCCATATTAATCCAAATTTATTGCCAAGTGAACAATAGCTAATCCTTTTCCATGTGAACCATGGATATTTACCTAATTGATTAAAGTTATTAAGAACCAAAAATAAAACGAATTTTATAGGAAAAAAAAGTTAGTTGCATGGGTTATCCACCATAATTACTTAGTATAATAGCCATTGGCTACTCCTGTATAATGTGTCACATTTTCTTGCAGATATTATCAATCTTAAAGTAATTGAATTGCATATAATTTTTGTCCTGAAGATCCTAACCATCTTACAATTATGCTCATATGAATTCCCCATGTCTGTTCACAGATGACCCAAGAGATAAATACTCTGCTAAAATACAGGAATCATGAATATAGATGTTCAATAAAGAATTCTTGGTCTAAAGGTTACAAGTTCAACTCTAATATAGATTAGTAATGATGCACTATCATTATACTTTAAAGGTCACTGGAAAGAAGTCAACAATTTGATGCTATGTTCCAGGAAAAAAATGTTACAGATGTCTTTTCTTCATCAGTAAAAAGAATATTTAATTCACATAGGAAAAAGCTTTTATGGAAATAGAGACCAAAGCCTCAGAGAGATCAAATTAGAAACAAGAGCAGAAAAAGCAACAGTGCTCAAGCTCCCACCGTCTACTTACATGAAGAACGATAATTTTACCTGATCTATTATCAATATGCAACCTTAGATGAAAAATACTTAATATGTTATAAATGCTATATGTTTATTAATAACCATCTAATATTTCCAAAAAATAAGTTATTTCTTAATTTTAAATTAAAAATGTAACATACCATAAAGTATTATTCTTTGGAAATAATCCAGTTGAAAACTTCCTCTATTCTATCATCTATGGACATATAAAATATGCTAACAGATTCAGTTACTATGGAGTGTATCAAGAGGTCAGGTTTATAACTATGTCAATTGCTGAAAAAAATGATTTTTGAATTTGGAGCTATGGAGACAACTTAATTGAGAATAACCAAACTATTATGGATGTTTCATAACAATCTACTAAACTATAATTTAATGCCTTTATAGCTAATCACAAATACTTAGTGTGAATTAATTCCTGCTAATTTGCCAACCCCTCCTTATTAGGGAGTAGTAAAATACTGGCAAATGTGGCAAAATACTTATTCTAAGCAGTCTCCACTTAGCCTCATATGAACCTGTCATCTTTTTAGGTTTATAGTAATAATCCTTGAAAAACATTGAATCCAGAAGCTTTTCAAATTCTGTTGGTATTTACTTAGAATCTCTTTCAAATATGGGAACCATTTTGCCTTAAGAACTCTTGATATTATTCTGATCTTGTTACTCTTTAACCTACACTATTTGTCTACAAGGCTTAAATAATTAATTTATTCATTCAATATATTTGAGCACCTACTATGTATCAGTCAATGTGTTAGGGGTTAAGGATACAAAATTAAATAGTTAACAAACTTTGTTTGAAATGCTTACTCTGTGGTGAGAGTCAGAGAGAGAGAGAAAGAAAAAGTGTAGTATGTGTGTGTTTGTGTGTCTGAAGGAGGCAAAGAAAGGAATGACTTTACTTGATAATTGGGGGAACGAAAAAAGGTGAAGCAAAATGACATTAACCGCCAGATTTGAAGAGTAAAAATGAGTTTCTGTAGTGGAAAAGAGGGCAAAAAAAAAGACATGGGAAATGAAATTTTCTGTTAGAGTCTCTATTGTACACACCATAAAACTAGTTTTAGTTTTCTCATAAAATATGAACAGTGGGAAACATGAACCTGGATGCTTTCCTTGCATGATATTTTTCAGCAGTTTCTCAAGGTTGCTTTCTCACAACCATCCTCTGCCTAAGGACTTGTCTGAGAGTTCAAACTCTTAGACCCTCACTGGTCACCCAAGTTTCTAAGCTGCTGTCTGCTCTCGCTGGCCCCTACGGCCATAACATTCACTACTCTGAATTCAGAGCTGTTGTTTCACCATGACCATCACACCTCACCCAAGTGCTATGTCAAAATTATTCTTACCATTTCTTTTTTCTTTCTAAGCTATTCTTCTGGTCTCAGTATTGTTCCCTCTTGGAATGGACGTTTAATTGTATTCAATGGCTTTTTTGGAAAGGTAAACATAGAAAATTAACAATAGAAAGGTTCATTTCCATTGCCAAAGAAAAAGAGCTTTATCTTTATGCTCTTTTATTGTGCTCTTTGTATAATATCTTTTTTCCTTCTCTTACATTTGAAGGAAATTTAAGACAAAGTAATCAAAAATTTTTGAATTATATTAATATTAAAAATGTTGCTATGATTCCAGCAGCATTTTTTCCTTATACTATTCCTGTTCCACCATGTAGTCCTTATACAGCATGGACTTGAATGGAAGAAATGAAGGAAAATTGGTATTTATGTGTAATATCTTTAAGAAGTTGAAAAATTAGTACCTAAAATTGGAAATTATAGTTACATATATACATACATATACATACATATGTATATATGTTCATGTGTATATATATACACACATCACAAACTGATTCTGATAAAATATCACTCTTGTAAATGTATTACATAATGCAAATCTACCAGTCAGATTGTAAACTGGTAAGCACCTGGATACCTTTTTATTTTTAAAGAAATAAACGGTGACTAAGGGAGGAAGGCCAATGACTTTTGTTTCATTTTAAGGTTTATATTATATATAATCATATTTTGAGAGGCAAATATGGGTCATGAACATTTATGAATTTTATATTTCAATAACATATTCAATTTAATTCATTTATTTTTTTATTTCTTAAGAAAAAATCTCACATATACAATTCTCCATCATTGGTTCATTGTATGATGAATGGTTTTAGTATTTTAGTAAAATCTCACATATACAATTCTTAATAATTGGTTCATCATACTATGAATGGTTTTAGTAATGGTTTTAGTATATTGGTAAAGTCTTTAATTTGAATTTTTTTAACTTCTCGTAACAGATTTTGCAAAGCTCATCTTTAAGTATTTCTGTAAAGGTATTGTAAAATGGATGAACATAGTTTGTTTTAAGCTTATTCATGTGCCATTTCATTATTTTTGGTATCTAGTAAGTACTCATTAAAATCTGGTCACTATATAAAAATATTAAAGCAAAACTAATTTGTATGTAATTCTCATCCTCTACCCACACAAAATGCAGTATTTAATGGGACCAGGTGACATGTGGTTGACTTGCACTGAAATTCCTCCTGCATTAGCACAAGAAGCCCTTTTGAAGCTAAGAATTCAATTCCCCCAATTCCTTGGTATATTTTTTAACACGTTATTAATTTTAATGAAAATGATTAAAAGTAATATTCACTAAATGTTTTGGAAATTTTCCAAACTATGTTAATACTTAATTGAAACATGCCTAAGGCACTTAAAATGTATTAGCCTTATACTGATTGTTGTTTGGTTTTACATACGACTAAGAAAAATTGTAAACAACAGTAATGCATTTGGGCAGGGAGACTGAAAATTATAAATCTAAGGTTAATGAAAGTGACCTTTCTGCACAAATGTTACTGTTAGAGGTAAAAAGAATGAGTTACTCGTTAGCTATGAAAAATAAAATATAACTAGTTCTCGAATATTCCACTCCTGTATTACAATGTCTTAACCTTTTACTTCAGTTTTTTCTGTGGGATACACTTTTCTATCAAATTTTGTTCTCTTATCTACATCCTCTACTTTTGAATTCAAAAGATTTTCTTGTTGATAACATGATAAAAAGTTTCCTTTTAGGTATATATGTAGTTTTGCCATTTATAAATTATGCTTAAATGATAGAGAATTAAGAAAAACAAGGATATATATTTGAAAGATTTTTTTGGATTATTTCACAGACATTGAATTTACTCTTGTGCTTCATATACACAATTTTTATTGTGTTTCATGTGCTGTTACATGGCTAATTACAAAAATGAAAATAAATAACAATAGTTTAAGCCCACAATAACTATTGCACAAAAATAACTCTATGCACAAAAACAATTAGGAAATCACCTAAACTATTAAAAAATCTCAAAAAAAATAAGCAGTTTAAATTAGAGACAAACTTCATTCCTGACATTTCCTTGATAGCTATGAAAATATTGTCTTAATCACTCTTTTTAACAAATCATCAAAAATAGTATGATGGAGATTAAAGCACAAGAATTCTGCAAGACTTTCTTAGTTAATTATCAAAAGGAATTTTCTATTCAAAGATTAAAAGTTGCCAAACTCCATTTTTATAATTATAGACATGTACAGCTTACTAATTTTAATGGAAGCATAGGAATTTTTCTCTGAAAGATATTAAACACGTTTAATTAGAAATGTTTGGGTTCACTTGAGAAATCAGAGCTCTTGTTAGCAAATGTTTTGTGCAAAGAAAAACTGTGGTTACAACAGAATATAAAATCATATACAAGGCACTTGAGAAACTGTATACAAAGATACATGAAATTAAAAAGAAGCACATATGTCTTGGATTCCTCTTTTCCGAAATAACAGTAAATGACATGGACAACAGTGTACAAAAAAATGAAAAGATATGCACAGACAATGATTTTACCAGTCAATAGAGACCAAAGGTAGGAGTGGCAGTATTTGCACACAACTAACATCTACTCCTAGTTCAACCTCCATTCATTTAAAAAACATTTCTTGACTCCCCTACATTATATATTTCAGGTTGCCACCCTTACTTAAGTCCTTTCTTCTCTCATGATTTTTATTTCTGAGAACTCGCTTCTAGTTTGTCTGCCACTACTCTGATTCCTATTTGGGTTCCCTCTACGTGCTGGCCTCCTCGCTCCTCTCGGTTCTTCAATGTAGGTCATCCCTAAGCTACTGGACACCTTGTCTTTTGTTTCTTGTCATACGTCCTGTCATAAAGTTTTGATTATCATCTCTCTTCAGGTGCTCAGGATCCTGTATTTCCATATTTGATTCCTGTCCCAAACTTTAAAGTGTTAATTTCTTCCTATCCTTGGCCCCTTGATGTCTCTACCTGGACTTAAGATATCTTAGGCAAACCTCTCCTCAGAGTTTCTACTCCCTGCTGTCTCTTTTCATGCCTAAATGATACCTGATCTCCCCCCTCCATTCCGTCACTCTTCTCTAGTGCTTCAGGTTTGATGCCTCTTTTTTAAATGTCTAAATCTACCTTCCATGCAGAAAGAAGCCCTTGCTCCTTCCCTGGGATTCCCACAAAACGAAACTGCATTACAGCTGTTTACTTTTCTAAAATTGCCCTTGGATTTCTTAAATTGCTATTTGTGGCACCCATGGCCTAGTTTTTCCAGGTTAAGAACTTTTAATCAACTTGATTTCTTTTTCTTTCTTATCCTTACATCGAGTTAGTGATTAAAAAGTGTAGCCATTCTTCTGTGAAGTGCTCTGGTTTAATATTTTATTTTAGATTTCCAAATTCCCCTGCTCAAGCAGAAGCTACCTCTTGTTTTTTCTAAACCCTGTCAAGTAAAACACTTTGTTGTTACGTCTGTTTAACATTTTATCCTTAACTATTTTACTGAAGATAACCATGAGACTTCTTTACCTGATGGTCTACCAAAGCACCAAACACTGGTTACTGACAAATTCCTTCGCTTGCTAATAAATGTTTTTGCTTTTATTAACTGTACCTACACCAGTCCTCCTGGTACACTAACCTCTTAACAAGAGGTATCACATCTCTTTACTATCCTATTTAATTGTGTTTCTACTCAAATTTTATAATCTGTATTATCATTATCTTCTACTTGATCATAATCAGGACCACAATCATCCTCATAACCACTGTCACCCATCACCACTATTGCAGTCATCAGCCTTCTAGTGCTTTACCGGTGTTCTTCATGGGTCTTTCACTTTCAAAGAATTTCCATATGTTTATTTGTTTAAAAGGATACTATAACAATTTAAAATTATATTACTATTTTTTCAGAGGGTAAATAATAACT
>PVJD01015281.1:0-25538 GCA_004026545.1 Mormoops blainvillei | reverse complement strand
GAGAGACAGGAAATAATATATTTAAATAAAATGTTCCCAATTTGTACCTCTTAGCAATGAGATTTAGTGCCTGCAAAGGAAAGGAAGGAGGAAATGGGGAAGGGACTTTTTGAGAAGGAGTGAATGAACAGAAAAGGAAAGAGAAAAGCAAAGAAAAACATTTTTTGAAAACTAACTATATTTTAGGCATTGCAATAGGTGTTTTCATATGTTAGCTGATTTAGTCTTTAAAATAATTTTCTAAATAAATATTATGCCTCATTTGTGTAGATGAAGAAACTGAGACCTGCAAAACATTAACCAAACTGAAGCCAGAATTCAAGTTCATTTTGACTGTTACGCTTATCCATTTTCCATGCTCTCATAATTCACTCTTTGAAAGTCATAAAGATTAATCTTCTTACATTTAAATGACTAATCATTGTTCAGTGAAGTGAATTTAAGTCCTAGAGACATTCGTTTTCCATTCAAAGCTTGAATATCCAAAGGGACCTTAATGTTTTGGCTCTAAACCATGTACAGAGTGTTTAACTGTGGAATCTATGATTCAGGAATCAGAGGAGGTCATCCAAGTAGCCTTTAATGTCCATTAAACAGAATGTACTGATGGAGAAATAATCCTGTGATGGTTGCTGTATCTGGAGTTAGGGATAGAAATCTTCCTTTAAGATACAGAATAGTGTAGCTTCTGAGAGGGAAGATTGTCAATGTAGAGAAATACTCTTTTGTAATTAACCTCTGGATTCCTGGACCAAATATAACTGTCTTTGCACCCTAGGACTTCAGTCATTTCCTATATTACTCTCTCTTTGATCTTGTTCCCTATACCCAGTTGTATTCCTTACAAGCTCCTTGCCTAGTTTCTAACCAGACTTCCTGTTTCACATTCTTTTATCTGAGATCATTGCTCTATCTTTTGCATCCTTCCAACATCCATTCCTCCTAGGCTTCTTATCCACCCCATTACCTTATGCCCAGTTGTATTTTCTGGTTGGGACCACACTGCCCCCACCCCCAAATACTTTAAAACCAGGGTTAAGCCTATGGGATTCCTTCTTTCTGCATTCATGCTAAATTTCTGGGGTGCCTGTAAAATTGGGACAGTGTGGACAATATGAACCTAGTGACTGCACTGGAACATGTTGACTTAACCATTCTCTTGCAAACTCTTGTCCTCTTTCTTTCCACTATTCTGAGTTAATTCTCAAGTGGACCTTCAATGTTGCCCCGCATCTCCACCATGTTTCCTTAGTATGCACATTTACTTTTCCACTCTCAGAGATGTCTGTTTTATACCTTATTTGTCTCCTCCGACTACAAGTCCCTCCTTCTTCTTCTCAGATCTCAATGGCTGGCCTTTCTTCCTCCATATAAAATAGAATAAACCAGATGGGGAACTCCCACGTGCTCCTCTTGTCATCTCTGTAAACCCACTGGTAAATTTGCCTCCCCCATCACTATGAATGACATGTGAACTATCTTATCTAAAGTTGATCTCTGCATTAGATCACTGGGTCCCAACCCTTCATGCCAGTTTGAATACGTTAGTTCAGCCACTGTCTTCTCTTTATGGTATCATCATTTCCTCCTTTTTACCAGGTCATTTCCAATATTATAGCAGTGTGGCATAATATCTCTAACCTGTACCTCTCTTGTTGCTGTCTCTTTCCAATCTCCTTTCCAGTAAAAGATTTTTTGAAAATGTTGTCAAAGTTTGCTATCTCAATGCCTCTCTTTTAACCTTTTCCTGAATTTATGCCAGTGAGGCTTTTAATTCACTGAAAGAGCTTTTGTCAAGGTCTCCAGTGACCAGTTTCATTGCCAAGTACAATGGTCAGTTCTCTGTTCTCATGAAATATTTAAAAGAGTTAAACATTTCCTCATTCTCACTTTCTTCACTTGCCTTCTCCCTCCCCTTCCTCCTAGTCCTCTCAGTATCCCCCTTCCTTATTAACTACTTTCTCAGATTCTCCTTTGCTGATTCCTACTCATCTCTCCTAACTCTAAATTGGAAGGTTCCATGACTCAGTACTCATGGTTTTCATCACTCCCTAGGTGATCTTGGCCAGACTCCTGGCTTTTAACATGTTGTCAGTTTCAGAATTATATGTCTAACCCAGGAGTCTACGCTGAACTCCAGACTCATTTATTTGTGTCTACCTGACATTTCCACTTGAATGTCTAATAGGCATCTCAAGTGTAATATGTCCAATACAAATATGAAGATCCCACATCCTTGTCCCAACCTATTCCTCTTGCAGACCAACCCATCTCAGTATATGGGCATTTCATTATTCCATTGCTTAGAGAAGAACATTACCATTCCCTTTCTTTTCCACCGTATTCAATGTATTAACTAATCTCACTTGATCTATGTTCAAAATGTATCTAGAACCTGCCTACTTCTCATCAACTCTACCATCAACACTACTGTCCAAGCCATTATAATCATGTTTGCATTATAACACTAAACTATTAACTAGCCTTTCTACTTCTGCACTTGTTTCAGTATTCAGCCTATTTATTATACGGCAGCTAGAATGAGTTTTAAAAAATGTAAGGACAGGTCCTGTTGCCTTATTGACCAACACTGACCAATGGCTTCCCAACTCAGTCAGAGTAACAGCCAAAGTCTTTGTAGTGGCTACAGAGGCCTCCCTCCTCTTCTCAGTCTATTAACCTTGTCTCTTTCCACTTTCCCTCACTGTTTTTTCTGCTTCAGGGACATCAGCTTTGTTGCTATTCAGAGAAAAGCCATCTTCAGGAGTTTTGCACATAGAGTTTCTTTCAAATGAAATGCTCTCCCCCACAGTCTCATGTTTCCCTTCCTCACTTTTTTTAGGTCACTACATTCATGTGTTCTCCATCAGAAAAGCAAGTATTCCTATCACTCCCTGCTTTATCATATCATTATCTTTTTAGTGTTTGCTTAGTTAACACTCCTCCCTAGACTGTAAACTCCATGAAAGCAAGAAGCTCGTCCTACTCTTTGATATGTCCCTGCTGCCTAGAATGATAATAGTCAGATTAAATTTCAATAAATATTATTGAATGAATAGACAGGTATCATAATAAGATTAAATAATCTGACTTGTTTGGTGAGGAGGTATTTTTTAGAATGAACAATAAGCTATAAATATTAAAGATCTTGGGCAAAAGAAAAAAAAAAAAACTTAAGATGTCCTGGAAACGTGCTTAAGATTGGTACAATGTAAAACTTTATTCATCTAGGAGTGAACAGAAATTCACTGAGATTTGCTTCTGTTATTTTGTTCTGTGTGGAGTACTGCTGTCTCTTCAGACATCGCTGGAGTTGCTCATGGTCTGTCATTAACTACTGTGGGGCCAGAGCCAGGCTCTGGAGACAGACTGGCTCATGAAATCAAGCAGCTATCAAGTGTAGGTCCAACAAGGAGAACATAGCATAAGATAAAATTTAATAGTCAGTAATCTAGGTAAACAAGTCTTTCAGGGATGGCGATCATAAAATAAAGTAACAGGATCTCCGGCCCATGGATGAAGAGTAAATAAGTTTATTAATCTGGAGTCCTTCCAGTGTAAATTACAGAAACCCAAATCAAATTAGCTTTCTTACAAAAGGGAATATATCGATTTATGTACCAAGAAGTCTGAAAGCACTATTCTTGTCTCAGCTAGACCCAGAGGCTTAAATGAGGATATTAGTACTTTGTCTTGCTCTTCATCTCCTGAAGAGGCTCAAGCACCTCAGGAGGTCGGATGGCTTGCCACTGTCTCACTTCATATCCCACCAGCCTATCAGCACCCACAGGGCAGGTCATTTCTGATAGCACCAGATGAAATGTTCCAAGGAAGATTCTGCTTGGTCTGGCTTGAGTCATGTTTCTGAACCAGCCATAGTGTCCAGGAACATGAAGGAACTTTGGCCAGGCCTGGATCGTGTTCCCTTCTCTGTGTTTCAGGGGTGTTACAAGACTCACGTGACCACATAGAATTAAATCTTCAAAGGAAAGAGGACTTCCATTACAGAATAAGAAGGAGGGAAAGTTGCCTAAGTAAAAGGAATACATGTCTACTACATAGACAATAAAAATTCAATAAGACAGTCAGATTTTTGACATGAGGGGAACTTCTCAGTGTATGAAAAAATAAAAAAGAACTCTTTATGTGTGCAAGGGATTCCCAGTCATGGTAAAGATACCAGTGAAGAATGGAACAGAGTGCCATTGTAACATTTATTTTCCCCCAGATTGTACATCAGTAAAGAGCAACAATTGAATAATATCAAACTAACAGATAAAAGATGGAATATGTATCAGTATATTTTTTTCTTCTAGATGAGTGCAGGGTAAAATGTGCTCTCCCCAAAATAGAATATTAATTGAAAGATAATTAACCTTAAGATGTTAAGAAAAGTCAGATATGATTCCTCAGTAAAGTTAGTAAATATATAAAGTATTTAATTACTTAAATATAAAATAAAACATAAATGTTTTCTATTATTAAAAATGATTTCTATTTATCTATGGTCCGATTTTAAAGTTATAATATGGAATGATTGGCATATATTTTCTACAGAATTCATTATAGTCTACATGCTCTTTGATCATTTCTATTTTTTACTTTTTCTATTTGGCTCTTTGTATTTCTACTTTTATATATTTCCTTTTAAAGTTAATTAAAGGATGTTTCTCTTCCAGTGTAGGAAGTAAAACATCTTCAGAGAAGATGTCTAGAGATCAGGTTTGGGGTTATAGACTGATCACGTATACTTTCCACTGAACTGCTCCTTCTGTCAAACAGGAGTGAAAAAAATGTACAGGATGCAGTATTAATATCTATGGTTTGATCCTGGAAGGCAAACTGAATTTCTCTGAATAATGAGAAACTCCTGAAGATAAATGTTATTAATAAAATATTACTGACCATGGATTTGTACACTTGTGAATCATTTTGCTAATATCTGACTCTTTTAAGAATTTGATGTCCCTAAATTCAATAGCTTTTTTGTCACCTCTCTCTTTAAAACCTAAATATCAGTAGTTTATATTTTCTTTTCTTGGTTGATTTACAGGAAATAATGTCTCCTACCAAGTTTCCCTCCCCCAATATTTCTTGCTGACTTTCAGGAATGTTTTCATATTCTGCGAAGACCTCCTGTATGTCCCTTGGCATCTTCAATTCAGGCTGTTTCTTGGGCTTCAGTGTAGATCTCTGGTTGCCAGGTCCATATTACTCCTTCAGGACCCTGGAGTTCTATGCAGTGTGAACACATCCGCCCAGTAATTCCTTAAAGTTTACTGCCTTACAAAGGTTTACTTAAAGGCCCCAGCAACAGAAAAAAATTACAGTGTAGGCTGGGGAAATGAAGCATGGAAATTCCACCATCACCCCTTTTCCCAGGCAGTAACCATAGCGGTTTCTAGAATCCCTGTGCTATATTCCTCTTCTGGGGAGCTGCCTGCCCAGAAGAATAAAATCTTCTAAGGCCCAGATTTGCCACCTGGTTGTGTTCCTTCCCATTAGGGGAACTCCCTACTCAGAGTCTAGACATAGGAACTCAAGAGATATTATGCAGAGCATTTAGTACTTCCATACACAGAAATTTTCCTTTCTAGAATTGTCTTTACATTTGCATATCTACAAAGCCCCTTTAAAGAGTTTTCGAACCCAAACCCAATCATGATTACATATATGACACACACACTATCTCAATGAAAAGATCAATTCTGCTTCCATCTCAAAAGCAACATGCAAAGTGGTAGGTTGTCCTGAGAATACTGTTTAAGAGAAGAAGTCAGTAAATGTATTTTAAGGTAATGAATTGTGTTTTGGAAATGAAAGTATGAAACTTCAGCTCCTCTGGGGATCTAAGAGAGTGGAATGTACTCTCGCATTTTCATGAATACCCCTTTGTTAGTCTTTAAGAATGAGCTTGACTTTCAAATATGCAAATATATCACTGTGACCTTAGGGAGTAAATGGCTGCCATAGTGGAATCCATTCTATTGGCCATTTCTGAAATTGCTGTGATTTGGACGTTTCTGGAGTAGAAAGTGAATTACCAGAGTCTATGTTTTAAAACTGTAGGCATAGTTTGTAATAGTTCCATATTGATATAATTATAAAAATATGGAAAAATAATATTTCCCCTTCTGAGAGTTTGAATATCCACATTCAGTTAAAAGAACCATGGAGGTAGCATTCAATGTCAGAAGATGGCACTACTCTCCAAGAGAGAGGATATTCTTTTGTCAAGTAGGTTTCTACAACCTGTCTGGTAGATAACAAGCAACAAGTGGTAAGACGGCTGATTTTTTAAATTGAATTTATTGGAGTGACATTGCTTAATAAAATTATATAGGTGTCAGGTGTACAATTCTGTAACACATCATCTGTATATTGCAATACATGTTCAACACCCAGGTCAAGTCTCCTTTCATCACCATTTATCCCCGCCCCCATAGCCTTTCCACCTCCCACAACCTTCTTTCCCCTGGCAACCGCCATACTATTTTGTCTGTGTAAGACAGCTGGTGCTCAGATGATAACACTGAGGCTGGAAGAGGTTCGTGCCTAGTCACAGTGGTGGTTGGTTCCATTAGGAAATACAGTCATTGATTCTTTTGTTCAATGCACAGTTATTGAGTTCTTACTATTTGTAATATTCTGAATTGTGGAAGATATAAACAAGAAACCATGCCTGCAAAAAGATAATAGTTTAAGCTAACAGTTTATTAACATTATATACATATATATATTCATGAATGCACACAGGACTGTTAAAGATGCTAACATAATACAAGTAATAAATGACTAGGCAGTTTAGAGGACAACCAATCTAGGATAAAGACAAAATTAAGATAACAAGGGGATAATTTTTCTAGAAAAATAGACTAAATGTAAATGAAAGGTGGATATAAGACAGGGAAGATAAGGGATGACTCGAGCTTTGGAGGCCTTTGAGCACCACATGAATATGCTTCTATGTTAGTTCATAATAATGATCTTTTACTAAAAGCTTTTGAGTCAAGCAGTTACATGATCAGAGCTGTGCTATGCGATCTGTTTGGTGGTGTGGAGAAGGTAAATTTAGGAGGAAGAAAATGAAAAGCCTGGTTAAAATTTGACATAGTAACATCTTGTTCTTAAAATTTGCCAAACAGATGTTATTCATGTATTTTGCATGAGGAAGAATAGTTTGACCTTTAAGAATAGTTTGACCTTTAAGAATGTTGAATCAGGCTTATGTAAGTTATTAATCCAAAAATATCCCAGATGTTTCACTGTTTACTAAACTAAAACTTCTTTCTGAGATTTCTTGTATTTGCAAATATATCACAATAATGTCTTAAATGATCAGAAATGGCAGAAAGAAAAATCTTTCCTTTCCGCTCTGTCGTGGCATACATACGGTTAGGGACTGGAGCAGGGTGTCTGTAATATTACTCTAAAAGCACAGAGTGGACTGCACGTGGGCTCTGGCAGAGACAGGAGGTATTCGCAAAGGGTTCTCAGGAACATATTTGCGATTACTTCTTTTCTTTCTAAACCTATTTTATGTTGAACATTTTGACTGATCTAGCCTTTAGAGAGTTGAGTGTCAGGGAGGTGGAATTGAAAGATACCTTGAAAGAATTCTTATGAAAAAAAATGTTAGGGCTGAAGGAGGTATTTTGTTTTTTGTTTTATTACACTGTATCTGCTAGCAAGAGTCCACGGGAACATTCATCCTTATCCCACAAAGTGTCTTCTTATTCTCTCATTTATCTAATGAAGGTTTATGAGTCCCAAACAACACATTACCGCTATGGCTCAGGGAAAACATCAAGGACTCCAGTTTAGGGTGCAATTAACAGCACAACAGCTAAAGGAAAGTGGGAACATGAAACAGCACAGTATTTTCAGGGGTGGCGAGTGCCAGAGAATGAGGCTGATCTGAAGGTAGAGACCAAGTAATGACATGACTTGAACAAATCATTAAAAAGTTTAGAATTTACCTCGTAACAGGTATGGTTCTTTTGGATTGCCATTTCATGAACTCAGAACCTGAAATGTATAACATATTTCCAGACAAAATCTGTTCTGGTTGACCTTCCTTTTGGAATTTTTACGATTCACTCAATATTGACACGGTAAAGGAAGACAGTTGCTAGAGCTAAGGACCATCTGCTTGGCCACATTCTTCACTAAATGTGAAGTTGGGCAACTTGAATTTCTTTGCAGTGGAAGATACTTTGTGGTGGAAGTAGCAACATCTGAGAGTGCAATCTGGAGTGGAAAGTATGCAATGGAAGGAGAGATGACAACGCTTGCTTAATTTGCTTAAGCGAATGAGTTAATTCATGTGAAGTTCTAGGAACAGTATTTGGCACCTAGCACTCAGCAAACATCAGTTACTAATTTAATAATATTATTTATTTTTAAAACAAAACTTAGAGCAGAAAAGATACAGAAGCTTATAAATGCGGAATAAGATTACTCACTTGTTGACTCATCACGAAGCCATCCCAACTGATACATTCAGTAAGCACTTACCAGCACACCTTCTGTGCTGAGCCCTGAGGTCGGCTGTGGAGACGTAGCAGGGATCAAAAAGAAAAATAAGCCCTGCCTGTAGAGGTTTTACTCTGGGAGTTTGGCTTAGGCTTCAGGATCTGGAGCTAGGGTCACATAATCAGCTTCCAAATCTGTGGAGACTACACTGGCTCTTTCCACCTCTGCCTGGAAAGCCTTCTGAAGAGGGATGTGGTGAGGGCCGAGATGATCGCCAGAAGGACTGGTGCCAACCCCATGGCTGTCACCGGTGTGCAGGGCTCACTACTCTTCTGGGTGTTGCTTCAGTGTCCCCTGGCCCAGCATCGACCCCGATTCCCCTGGGCCAACTGGTCCCTGTGCAGGGTGGCAGGCTCTTTAGGGCACTACTTTTCCGTAAGTACAGGTAGTTCCTTTCATGTAAGGATGTTGCTGCTGCTACAAAGTGGGTAGTAGTGTTACTGACTTCGATTTTCAACAGAATGCTAAGTAATTACCAGATCAATTAGAAGCATTTCAAGCATTTATTTCTAAGCAGTATGAACTAATCTATCATTGCCAAACTGCTAGATTCCAGGAAAGAAAAAAAACTTTCCTCTTCTTTTGTATCAACTGTATAGTAAATGTGGGATTAGATGATGTGAATAGGATGGAGAGTTTTCTGGTCTAAAAATATCTTTATTGTAGTTTAAATCATATTTTTTTCCTATGGAAAACCAAAACCTTACTTTCAAAACTTCTTAAAACTTCACATAAATATCTGTGAAAGTTGTTAAATTGATTCTACTTAGCAATGATTTTTTGATTGGCCTGTACGATGCCAAAAACTTGCCATAAGATCGTTTGCTCCACAGAGCCATTCAGTTCCTACTTCATCAGTCCAAGCTCCTGAAAGAACTCCACGGTGTCTTTTTATCTTTTCACACACAGGAATGCAAGTTCAATTATATTATTGATTTTGAAGGAGCTCTAAACCAGGAGGAACACTCAGGCTTTCAGGATTGAAGCATAGTGTTTAAAATGGTGTGAATAGAGTCAAACAATTCTGTCACCTACACAGGCATGCACAAACACACACACAGGGGCTATCTTTGGCTAATAATGGAACAGGGCTGGATCAAGACATCCAGCAAAAGAACAGAAAATTAACAACAATTTTTTTGTGAACAATTAGAATGAAAAGTGTTCTTTACCCAGAAAATGGATTCTGAAGTGTAAATTAACCTAAATTATGCTCTTTTAAGGGGGTTGGGATATATACATTGCTCTAAATCAGGGAAATTAAACACACAGTATATCACTTGCATCAAAATATTTATGCAAATGTCTCAAGATATTGTTGACAAGTATCCCAAGATTAATGTATATTAAATGAAAATACAGATAGGAGAATTTTAAAAATAGATGAATAATTTTTCAAATATTTTTTAGTAAGATATACTTTAACTGGTCTTCTTTAACACTGTACTAAAACAGAGTGAGCAAGCTACCTTGCCAAATCTGCTAATCACACAAAACTGGGAAAGAAGAGTAATGCAGATAACTGATAATACACCCAGGGTTCCAGAGAACTGTCCAAGAACTCCACAGTCCAAAAGGCTACAACTAACAATGTTGTGTTTAAGTAAGACTGCAGTTTTGCATTTGAATAAAAATAAATGATGTTTAATTTAAAAATGAAACTATAGGGTGGGAGGTACTTGGCTTCAGGGAAGTTATATGAAAAAGAAGTCAGAGAGTGTTAATTGACCAGGGATTATTATAAATATCTCATGAGCATGAAAGATATTCTATAGACTGAAAAAGGCAAAATAAAATAATTTTAATCTGCAGAGGTCATATTACATCTGGATTATTATTATTATATTTAGTAAGTGATAAAATATTTTCATAGAAACATCTGCAAATAATGGTATCCCTGAGGAAATTAAAAGTGATATGGTAAAGGAACGGTAGCCGTCTAATGTGAGAGCACTGCAGAGCCGAGGAAAGTTCAGTCTGCAGACGAGAGAATGTGCAAGGGAAATGTCAGCTGTATTTAAATTTGTAGAGCAATGTTAGGCAGAAGAGGAATTAGGTTTACTCTGTATTATTTAAGAAGACAAATTTAGCATCAGTTGTGAAAATTTTAAGAAGTATTTGACTCAATGTAAAGACTTTTCTATTCATTACAATTGTAGTGGAAGACATCTTAAGATGAAAAAGTCCCTTATCACTGGAAATTTTCAATGAAAAATTAGATAAATGTGTTCAAAGCAGTTAAAGAAAAGCATTTTCATGCTGTGCAGAAATTTGTCTTGAATTAGTTGGACCCTTGTGGACTTTCAAAATATATTTAAATTTCCTAAATGTGTTCAACTAATATTTTATTTTCCATATTTAGGTATATAGTTTTGTGGAATATTTTCCTTTACTTTTAAAATGTTTATTTATTTATAATCAACTTTTATTAAAAACTAAATCCACAGAAAATATAAGTGCAAAAGAGACAGAGGTACTCTTTTCAATTCTTTCAATGAAAGCAAAGTGAATAATTATTATTTTCTTTTAACCTGGCATGGCCAAGAATGTTCATATTGAAATTATGCAAAGATAAGGCACTTTCGAATAAAACAACCAGTTTTTATTTAACCAACACACAATATGTTTTAATTTCATATATATATATATATATATATATATATATATATATATATAAAAGGTTTTGATCTCTACTTGGAGATACTCCCTTTCTTCTGACTTTTTTCTTTTATATTTTGAACCTACATACTCCCACCCCTTTTTCTCTCTAGTCTTAGAGAATCAAATTTACTATCAAAATTACAACCCTGATTTCTTCCGCAGGACTGTTCCCTGGCAACATTTCATTGCCTACACCCTATGTCTGATCACGTGTATCTCTTCTTGAATTCACCTAGAGATAGGGAGGGCCGGGTAAGTTAGGGTCTTTCAAGACATGGGAAAAAGTTTATTCTTTCTTTTTAGAATCGGAAAGTTATTAGGAGATTTTTACACACAGTGATAACATGATCTATGTACAATGTGAAAGTATCATTCTTCTGCTGAGTGGCAAAATGAGGGCAGAGGGCCAGGACGAGGCAGGAAGCTAGGGGCAATTATCAGGCCAGAACTGACTGTAGCTAGGCTAAAGTGGTAGTTAGTTCTAGAGGTGGCAAGAAATGTGAGGACTTAGGGTAGACTGTATTTTAAAATATATTTCTTACAAAGAATTTATCATGATAGCGTCTTTCATTACATAAAAACTGGATTTGGTCTCTGAAATTATTATATTATAGCCTTTCTTATTTGGTAATTATGAACACAAAGGAAAACTTAAAAGGGAACAATATTGTACTAGTTAATCAGCATTTTGCAATAGGGCTGAGAAATGTTGTTAATTATCAATTTAGCTTCTTTGACTCTTTTTCTTAGGAAAAGAGATAAAATCAACTCTTCAACACTGAAGAAGTTACAAAAGTGGTTAAAGTTATAATGGCACAGTTTTCACATGTGTTCATGCAGTTATCCTTGTCTGTAAGCTTTTCCTAGTGCATACACTCAATACATCAGCCATACTGTTGAGTAAATGTGTGTGTGACTTGGGAGACACATGCATTTTCTGAAAATGTAAACACTTTAGCATAGAAGCAGAAGTACATTAATTAAATAGGACTACCTCACTACCATTAGTCTTAGATATTATATATAATTACTTGGCTGCAGGTCAATGTACCTTTCCTCTTTGGCTGTGGTTAATTTTGGAATTTTGAATTTTCCAATATAATAAGTATATGGTATATGATATAATTTTTTGGTTTAAATTCCTCAGTTGAATTAAAAATTAATGTTCTCAACAGAAAAACATGACTGCAATTCTTCAAGTACCTGCTTTGTCCAAATATCCTAAACTTCTATTTAAGATGGTTACTGTATGAACAGCAGGGAGAATGGGTGCGTCTATTAAAGTGACACTGTTCTTCTGTCCCATCATAACCAATGGCTGCACAGAAACCTGGAGTTTAGCTAGAGAAACTCCTATGTACTGGCAATTCAACAGTTTTTTTCACCTTTTGAGAGGGTAGTGGATATCTGTCTTGTGTTCTCATAGTTTGGGAAACAATACAAAATTTATGTAACTGGGATGTTTAGAATAAAATGTCAAATTACCTAGCTATCATTGGAAATAGTTAAAAATAGTAGAAAAGTTTGTGTGTGTGCTTACTTACTAGATTGAATGAACAAATTGTTTTCTAGTTTAAGCTGCAAAATTTCACTTGGCACTGCTCCTGGAAAGTAAGGAAAATTTAGAAGTAGCTGGAGTTGCCCTCCTTTTTCACTTTTTATTGATACTGATGCCTGAGGCTTGATAGAATACAAATTTGTGCTACTCCACCTTGTAAGTGAGGACAGCCTATTTATCAATATAAGGCACAATGTATATGTTATTGTGTTGATTTGGTTCTTTGCAAATAAGACGAGAGCAGCAAAGTCAGTACAACAAAGGAAGAAAGAAAAAGTGATTGGTGACTTGCTGAACTTGAGCATTGTGGAACTCAGGTAAGCTGTAGGAGAGCGACATGAACTAATTGAGAGAATGGTGGAATTGGAGTCCAAATATCTGGATTTGAATCACAGCCCTGACACTCATTAGATTTATGACCTTGGGCAAGCTATTTGCTTTCTCTAAGTTTCAGCCTCTTCATGTATAAAAATGAGGATAATGATGCCCATTTTAAAGACTTGTGATGAAATCCTGCCTTAGAAAGGAACCTGGCATGTAGAGGCTGTTCCATAAAGACTGGTTGAATCTGAGACTCATTGTTCCTTTCCATAAGTTGCTCAGCTTTGCTATATTTTATTATCTTTGAAAGTTTTAGCTTAACTATTTAACAAGGCCTCAAAGTAAGTCTAAGACAAGACAAGACAAGCTTAAAGGGAAGAATATTGAATGAGCTATGGATTTTTTTCTATCTTATTTTCCTGAAAGACTCTACTAAAGATTTGGACAGTATATATCTTGTTGTATTCTTTCAGTAGTTGCCTATACATTGACACTGTCCTTCAGCAATTTTAGATAATTCTCAATGTTTAAAGCTATGAAGTTCTGCTACTTTTATTGCTATTATATGATGTTTGTGATCCAGATACCTTTTGTTTGCTCACTGTCAGGCAATTTATAACAGCTTTTTCTCCAACTTAAAAAAGATTTATTACCCAAATATATTTTTGAGGAACATAAAATGTTTAATTACTTTTTCAAAATAGGTGGAATATTATGATTAAAAACAAAAATAATTATAAAATTGAACATGCTTTTTCAAATTATAATTATACTTTGATACTTACAAATTCTAGGGTGTCTAATATTATGTCTCTAAGTTGAGTTTGGAGGAGGTTGCTGAGAAGAAATGACTGCCAGTTGACTTTCAAGTTGGACCCGGGCATTTGGAGACTCCTCTTCCCCAGCTGTGTCCTTGGAATGTACCTTCAGTCTACTGTTCCCACAGTAGGAGTCTGGTTTCAACGACAGATCTTTGAGAGAATAATGTGTTGTTGAAGCCATGTGACTCAATATATGTCTGAACCCAGGTAAGGCCTTTATATAAATTTTTAAGATTATGGCAAATGTAGGCTAAGATCTACTCATGCTGTGGTAGCCCAAGATAAGCTTTGCATATAAATTTCCTCGCTTAGTAAACCTGCCACCTACCATTCTGGAACAGACTGCTTCTTTCTTCCATCTCTCCTTGTCTTCTGTGAATGGGGGGCCCATTTTAGATTTCACCTGGGAAGCTCCTGATGTTGCTTCTCAACAAGTGATGTGAGGATGCAAACCAATAGTTGATATACTCAGTCCCACTGCCTCTCCCTTCTGCCTGAAAATCTCTGTTTGAGCCTTGATTTCTCTTTTGTTGATTTCTTTGTTTTAATACATTTTTTGAGCACCAGATTTACATCTTTGTAATTTTTTTCCCTTGGAAGGATACATAAGTAGTACACTTTATGAAACCTACACTTCTAAAATTATATTTCTTTTGTCCTTGCAAATAAATGCAAAAGTGGATTATGCTATGACTTTTTATACCTGTTACATTATAGTTATTAGTACTACATATCTCCAACAAATCTCCAGTGCTGTATGTTTATTTAGCTAGGATAAGAAGAGAGAGGACAAAGTAATAAATATGCGTCTTGATCCACAGTGATTAAGTCATAACAAAGGAAGTGGGTTGGCAGACAAAAACTTGGGCATAATAGAAAAAGGACAAAGGAAACACCTAAGGTATCGTCCCAAGAAATTATTTCTAAAATGAGACCATGAGGTTATTCTATGATAGTCTTTAACCTAACTCCTCAGATATTTCACCATTTCAGAAACAATGTCCAAATGGGAATGCAACCTTTTAAAAAGTTATATTACAAACCATAAGCAAATGTTCCCTCTCACTCCCAAAGCATTTTTACTTGAGACAAACACTTTTAACTCTTGATAACTTTTTCTGGTATTTATCCCCACAATCATAAATTGTATACTTATTCTACAAATCATTTATTGTCTGGGTGTCATTTTCAAAATATTTAAAGATCAAAAGATGGAGATTAAAGTCTAATAATTTCCTCCCACATTCTTCCCCTCTTGTAAAACCATTTATTAAAAATTATCACAGAATGTAAGCTTGTCTTCTGTGATGCTATTTCCTTAGCTGAATAGTATTTTTTCTCCTGTAATAAATACTTCATATGCTTTTGATACATTTATATACATTGTATTTATAGGATATGCTTTTGTTATATGTATATTATACCTTCTCTGGAAGGATATTCTTTCTGGATTCCTCTGTTGCCTCACTTCGAGCAGGGCGTAGTACTCCCTCAGCAAAGCACACAGTGAGCTCCCCCACCCTTCTTTTGACTGACGCTGGAAATCTTCTGTTTCTCTCCTATGTTCAAATTCTTGTTTGGTGTATGCCGCAGCTCATCCTGGATTGCTGCAGGGGTGTCATTGCTTCTAGGATCAACAGGCAAAAATCATAAATTTATAATGATATTGCTGATTTCAGTGCTATGCCACAAAGTTATTCTTTGCCCCTTTTCCCATTCCTTATTTGCATTTCTGTCTTTCACATGAACCCTAACTCCCAAAAATACTATCAATATTTTTATTTGCTCAGTCTCACAATGCATATAGTACAGAATCAGAGCTGATACAGTTATGAAACATACTTACTAAAAATGACTTAAAGATTTGATTTGATATTTTTCCCACAGATTGTGGATATTTAAGTATTCTGTTTTAGAATTACTTGGGGATAGATCCAGATGGGAGGGGAGTTGGGGAGATGGGAAAAAAAGGAAAAGGGATTAAGAAGTACAAATTAACCGTTATAAACATAAGCATGGGGATGTAAAGTACAGCATAGGGAAATAGTCATTAATATTGTGATAAGTTTGTATGGTTCCAGATGGATACTAGGTTTGTCAGGATGATCACTCCATAAGGTATATAAATGTCTAATCACTATGTTGTGCACCTGAAACCAATATACTATCATATGTGAACTGCAATTGAAAAATAAACTTAAAAAAAAGGGAATTCTGTCTCATGCTACAACATGGATGAAACTTGACACTCATTATGCTTAGAAAAACAAGCCAAATGGTATGTGATTTCACTTAGTGAGGTACTAGAATAGTCAAACTCGGAGACAGAAAGTAAAATGGTGATTGCCGATTGCTGATCGCAGAGGGCAGTGGGGATGGGGAGTTATTGTTTAATGGGTATAGAGTTTCTGTTTCCAAGATGCACAGAGTTCTGGAAATTAATGGTGATGATAGTTGCTCAACAATGTGAAGTACTTAATACCAGTGAACTGCGTACTTAAAAAAAATGGTTAAGATGTTAACTTTGATGTTATGTCCATTTTACCACAATAATATAAAAAAATAGAAATTGAAACTGTATTAGAAAATACTTGGCAACTCTTCCATATGCACTGTCCTAGGAAGATAAATCTCTCAGTCTGCAAGTTTATATTCTTCTTCCAAATATATCCATGTCTTTGTAGCAAAGCAATATTATTTTATTTTTCTAGAACACCATCTTTCTATAAATAAGTTAGTATGTTTCAAGAAATGCTTTTCATAAGTATACAACAGAAATAAATTAAAATTCGTATCTCTGGACTCAATCCTATGATGTGGCTGCTTGGTCTGGTCAAGTTATGTTTAAATTGGGTAGGTCTTCATCTCTTTCTTCTTCCCTTCCCAAAAGTAAACCTTATGCTTACTCTAAATTCAGAGACATTTTAGTATGTTAGGGGAGTGAAAGTTTTGGCATGTAAGCAAAAATTGTGAGGTTATTTCAATTATTGAAAGGAATTAGTAAATTATCACTAGTAGTGAACAAAGCACCAGGGTTTCCTTTCCTATAAAAGTGTCAGAAAGCTTTTCTTAGGTGGGCTGTCCGCATCAATGGCATGTTAACTCTCTTCAGCCCACCAACGGCCAGAGGAGCGAAACCAAGCAGCCTGCCCTGAGAGTCCAGATGGACAGCTCTACAGGACAGGGCGCCCGGAGGGAGCCGTCCGTCTGTGACTGTGTGAGTGCTCCCCAACAGTGTCCATTGATTATTCTACTGCCTGCCATGGATATTTTTTAAAAGCAGACATGCATCATAATTATTTATTTATTCTGAAATATTTGTTGAGCAGGTACCATGTGCTAGGCACCGGGGAGACAGCAGTGATTAAACCCAGGCCTTTGTACTCATGTACCATACATTCAATAGGGAGAGAAATAAAACGTATAAGTAAACACTTAAATACCAAGTATTATTCCCTATAATAAAGTATTATGAAGGGAAAAGCACACTGTGATATACAAAGGGAGTCCTCCTCCCCAAAACCAAGAAAATTATCCTCTGGAGGGTGGGCCCTTCATAGTACAGGCTTCCCCTACTAGGTGAGTATTCTGGGAACCCATCTGTGTCAGTGCACCAGCTGGTGTTGTTGTGAGAAGCTGTGTTTGGCTTCAGTGTATTTTCTTTGAAGACTCTTTCAACATGTTTGCCCATTTCGTGATGGGTGCTTTATGAGCACACCTGCCCACAGAACGTACCTGCATGCCACACTGAGTGTTCAGCAGTTTTTGACCAAAAGAGGCATGGTGCCCATGCCCTACCCTCCTTATTCACCCAATATTGCCCTGAGAAATTGTTTTTATTTTCTCAGATGAAAAATGTTCTCAAAGGGAAATGTTTTGCCAATGTGGAAGGGGTGAAACAAGCAAACAAATTTAAAAAACGGCAGAAGCACTAAAAGGCATCAAAATCAATGAATTCAAAAACTATGTTGGGCATTGGAAAAAACATTGATAAGTGCATTGCATCAAATGGAGAGCACTTTGAAGGTGACTGAGGCCTAAAAATATAAGAATAAATACACAATTTCTTAATAAATAAATTCTGTTTTCTTAGGTTCCCTCTCATAATAGAGAATCTGATTTAGAGGTTGTGTTTAAGGAGCGTTGTCACAGAAGTCTTTGAAGGTTAGACTTGGGAACTCACAGAGGGCCAGTCATGTGAAGAACTAGGAAAAGAAAGAGCCTTTCGGAAAAAAGGAACGGGGACTGAGCTTGGCACGTATGAAGAACAGAAGCAAGGCCAGCACAAACCTGAGTGGTGTGAGATGAGGCCAGAGAGGTAGGGAGGGGCCAGATCATTTGTGATGGAAAGAGCTGGACATTCAAACTGAAATACAAAGTCGTTAAAGAGTATTTAATGGGAAAGTGATCTAAACTGATTCCTGGTTCTAAATGATCACGCTGGATGATTTAGCATATAGCTGGAAGTGGAAAGGAGGGAGACCAATGGCTAGGTTACTGCCCGAAGCTTACAAAAAGTTAATGGTAGCTTTGATGAGAGCGGTAGCATTACAATACATTCATTATATTACCTGGAGGAATTAAGAGCAGTTATTAATGGAGTAGATAGGTAAGTGAGAAAAAGGGATGAGTGGACAATGACCTCTAGATTTTGGACCTGAACATGTAATTGAACATTGGGAAAATAATCCAACTAGCAGGCATCTAATGTTGCAGAAATTGTTGCTAATATACTTTAGTGTGATCTCGAAGAGAGCAAGGAGAAATGAAAAAGAGCTAAAAAGAAGACTGGTAAGAAGTTTCCATTTCTTTTGGTGCACTTGGTCAAAACTTATGGCTTAATTTTACAGTGTTATTGGGGTCACCAGGGTTTCAGTTACTGGCCTAAAAGCAATTGTTCGTGCTGCACCATGCAGCATCCTGTGCACCTCCGTCCAGTCATGTCATCACAAAGTCTTCTCTGAGAGGTGACTTGAAAAATCATAGAAATCCAATTATATAAAGATCCAGTAGAAGAACTTTCTAGAAAAAATGAACAGCAACTGAGGTTGACACATTTCAGGTACAGAATCAAGGCCAAAGTGGCTCCCAGATCTTAAGCAAAGAGCCAAGTGATTGCAGAAAAGGTCAGAGAGATAGGAAGGGACCAGGCCATTTGTAATGGAAAAGAGTTTGATGTTCAAACAGTTAATGCAAGCTGTTAGAGAATTTAAAATGGGAGAGGACTTAAATGGGAGGGGACTCTCAGAGTGAGAGGGAATCTTAGGTGAAGTAATCTGCATTGTCCCTAAATTTTGTTGACCTCTACCAAACATCTTTTACAAAGAACTGAAACACACGGAAAACTCCGGTCTCTCATATCATTTTCCAAATCTATAATTCAAATGAAGTACTGTAGTCTCTTTTTCCTTTTCTAACTGAACTGACTTATGTCCTATTCTTTGAGGTCATACTAGACATCTGTTCTTGATAGTGTAAGAACTACCTGCTTAACCTAGAGTGTCTAATAGAATTGTAAAGAGCAATAGCAACAACAACAAAAAAACCTGATACATTTGGGTAAACTGAGAAGGCAGGGTAAGCAGCTTCTAGCTTATTACAGTTATATATAGACACACATATATATGCATATATATATGATTGACATAGGCATATCTATCTAAAATATATGACATATTGATATAGTAGGCCATTAGACAGACATGTACAGAGTAGGAGCGATAAGCCAAGTATGGAAGGTCACCAGGGTAGAAAGCCCTAAGTACCTAGTAACAAGCAAAACTGGGCTGGTACCTCACCACAAGGGTAACCTTTTCTCCCCTAGAATATTGCTGGTCATGAGGCTTAAAGATTTTTTTTCATTTATTGAGTTTTAGAGACGGTGAGGAAGAGGGACAGAGAGAGAGAGAGAAACACTGATGTGTTTTCCACTTTCTTATGCTTTTCCAAGCATTCGTTTGTTGCTTCTTGCATGTGCCCCGACCAGATATCAAACCCGCAATGTTGGTGCATCAGGATGTTGCTCTAACTGACTGAGCTGCCCTGAACTTTCATATTGCTGACCTTTCCTCCTGTGGCATGTTGCCAGTCATGTGGTAGACCCCCTTAGAGGAGAAACAAGAAGGCTGGAGATTAGCCTCCAGCCTTCCATACAAACCCTTTCATGACTATTCCCATAAGAATTAAGCCCTAGTGATAATATCTAAGCCTCAATTGTGTTTCAGCGCCAGGCCCAGAAAAGTAGCAAGTCCAGTCAAGGTGATGCCATGGCTGACAACAGGACCAACTGCAATGACTAATGATACTCTGCCCTGGTAATGACCTAATTAGCAGAGACCATAACCCTGAGGAGGAATATCTGGTAAGCTGATGAATATTCTTTTGAGATCCTCCTCCAAGGCCTCCAGATAAAAACCCTCAAGACAAAGGACTCGGCACTCTCACACTCTCTCTAGAGCACACCCTCACCTTTCTGCGCCCACTTCTTTCCCCAGGGCATGTTCTCTCTCTCTCTCTCTCTCTCTCTCTCTCCCCCCCCTCCCTCTCCCTCTCTCCCCCTTTCCCCCCTACACCTTTCTTCCCCCTTTTTCCCTTCAAGGTGTGTACCTTTACTTTCTTTCTCCTAAGCTCCAAGGGCCCTTATTTTGTCTCTGTAACTTGTTTTCTGAGCCCATGCAGCCCAGGTGGCTCATTTCTTCCACAGCTTACTTTCTAAATAAACTTTTGCTTGTATTTGAATTTTGGCTCTGAGTTCTTTCTTAGCTAAACCTCAAGGACCAAGGTCTAATATCTGGTGCTGTTTGCTGTTAACAATATGTCTACAAATATGTATATATCAACTCCCCCCAGGTAGAAAACCAACTGGAGGAGTCCCAGGCAGAAAACCAATCTGTAACAAATGGTACAGATTTTTGGGAAAAAATAATTATGTCCACATAAACATAAAAGTAAATTTTAAGCAGAATTTAAAAAATAATTGGATCGTGGTTAAATGCTCACAATTACTGTAGTAGATAATGCTGTTCTCTTAAGCTATACTTTGTATTGTCCTTGTGTGCTGAGATACTTGTGCTACGTGTTCCTCATATTATTACTGACTACTCAAAGAAAGGGCAACAGAACTAATGGAATGACATTTATGACCTCATTTTCTTCAGAAACAAGCAAGAATTCAGAGTCCCAAAATTTAAATTTTATATACTCTCTACTTGTAGAGGTTGATTTATAATTTTCTGTGCTTTATCACCAAATTGCCATTTTTTTCTCACAATTAACCTTCATGTTAATAGC
Organism: Mormoops blainvillei; assembly: GCA_004026545.1. Taxonomy (NCBI): domain Eukaryota; kingdom Metazoa; phylum Chordata; class Mammalia; order Chiroptera; family Mormoopidae; genus Mormoops; species Mormoops blainvillei. The sequence continues at coordinate 4,352 of PVJD01015281.1, read as the reverse complement.
TCTTTAAGATAAAAAGTAATTGAGATGTACTTTCTATTGTAACTGTTAATGTGATCCTTAAAAAAATCTATACTTTCTGCCCTGTCTGGTGTGGCTCAGTGGCTTGAGTGCTGGCCTGTAAACCAGAGGGTCACAGGTTTAATTCCCAATCAGGGCACATGCCTGGGTTGTGGGCCAGGTCTTCGGTGGGGGGTGGGGCACTTGGGAGGCAACCACACATTGACCTTTCTCCCCCTCTCTTTTTCCCTCCCTTCCCCATATCTCTAAATATGAATAAATAAAATCTTTTTAAAAATCTACACTTTCCATTTAAAATATAAGCAAAATAAAAATTATATTTCTTAACTATAAAACTGATCTCTGCTATTTCTTACCCTTTGTCTAGTTAATTTCTATTTGTGTTTAAACATCTGATTTATGTCACTTTTTCTTAAAGTGTCCCAGATAGATAACATATAACAGAAGGTAGAGGGAAGTAACTTGTTCCTTAGTTCTTACCAGGTTCCCCAATCCACCAAATATCACCCTTGCCTTCAAGTACCTGTTTATTTGCAATGAAGAGAGATACATCAGTAAAGGCTTATAATAACATATTACACACTCACCGATGATAAATATATGGGCAAAGTCCCTACAGTTGGAGTGTGCCTTATTTATTTGAGGAATATGAGAAAACCAGTGCCATTTCTAACCTTTTTTTCATTTTCTTCATGCTTATACTTTAAGCATAATCAAATTATCTTAATTCTTGACTGTGCCTTGCTAGTTTACATTATATATCTTTCATATGTTTTTAAAACTAGACATTTTACCTTAAATTCAGATACTGACAATTCTTCCTTTAACAATGCACCTAGACACATTTCCATGTTCTCTTCCAGACATACAGTTGTTTTGTCTTCATAATGTCTCTTTGTAGCTTGTATCAAGGTAATTATTTCAGTTTTGGACATTTTGAATTTGATATGACTTTGATTCATCCAAATAGAAAAATTCATTAGAGAAATGGATATGTATTTCTGCAGTACAGACTAAATCCAAGATTGGAGATAGAGATATAAAAATTATCCGTAGGAGGGAGTTCGAGCCAAAAGAATGTATATCACACAAGAGAAAAAGTAAAGTGATAAGTGAGTCAGGAACCAGGTGTACAATTTTATAAAATTAGTGGAGAGAGAGAGGGGGAGAGAGAGAAATAGAGAAAAGGAGAAGATGAGAGGGGAGGAGAGGAGAGAAGAGGAGAAGAGACGAGCAGAGAGGAGAGGAAAGGAGAATACAAAATTTGGGTAAAGAGCTTTAGAGTTCTTAGAGAACTAGGAAGAAAACCAGGAGAGAAAGGCATGTGAGGGCTATGGTGGAAAGTTTTCAATTTTCAGGATTTTGTACTGTAATTAGAGGAAGATGCAGGGTCAGAGTAATTTTCCATGAAAGACCTTTGAACATATTTTTATAATAAGGGGAATCTAGAAAATATATGTTGAAAATATAAGCGGTATGAACCATAATTGCTGAAAAGAGGACAAGAGGAGAAGGGTGGGAGAAAGACAATATTTTGGGTTCTACCTTTCAACTGGAATATCCATGAAAATTCAAGGAAAATTGTAGATAGAAAAGCCTAATCAATTAATAATATCAAATAATTATTTGCCAACTTCTGGGTAGGTTTCATTCTAACTATGATGTCTTCTAACTTCTCATACTTTTTATAATGAGCATATATGATTTATTACATTGTGTTGGGTTACCCAGGAAAGAATTCTAGAATGAAAGTTTCCGTATAGAAAATTTATTGGGGAAAATAGTAGTATAGACAATTTTTTCTTTTTGCCCTCCAATATAGTTATAATAGAAGTTTTAAAAATCCTTGTCTCCTAATTCCAATATCTGTCTTTACTTTTAAGCATGAGTAACATTTTTCTGTTTTTTTCTTTCTTCATTTTGTTCAGGAGAGTAGCAGGAAGGGGTAGGTATGTCTAGTGATTTTAAATTACATGCTGGGCATTCTGGTGATACATTGTAGATATACTGGGTTCTGTTGTGTTTTTGAAGAGTATTAATATGTTTCATTTGTTCAGTTTTAGAAGACTAGAAGGCAGATAAGTTGGCTACACTCAAGTTCTAAACTCTGTCTCACTTTTCGCAGGCAGTGGTTGAAATTTTGGCTAAGTTATTTTATTAGTTTCTGATGCCTGCTATGATAAATTACTCCCATAGCAAAATAAAACAAAAAAATTTGTTCTCATTTAAATCAACAAAATGTCTCAAAACAACAAAAATGTATTCTCTCACACTTCTGGAGTCCAGAATGTCCAAATCAGTATCACAGACCAAAAATCAAGTTGTCAGCCTGACCGCCCTACCTCCAGAGGCTCTAGGGAGAATTCATGTTCCTCCCGTCTTCCAAATTCTGATGGCTCTAGGGATTCCTTGGCATATGGCAGCATTATGTCAATTTTCAAGGTCATCATCCTCAAATTTCTCTTTGCTCCATCTTCACATCACCTTCTGTTCTGTGTATAGTAAAATCTCACTCTGCCTCTCTCATAAGAATCCATGTGATTGCATTTAGGATCCAGTGGATAATCTAGGATAATCTCCCCGTATTAAGATTCTCAATCACTTCTGCAAAGACTTTGCCATATAAAGTAACATTTGTAGATTCAAGAGGATAAGGGGCCATTACTCAGTCCAGTCCAGTTCTTTTAGCTTTATCTGGATTGCTTGGAGTGTGTGCTCTATATATGTAGTTTCAGAGTCACTTTAAGATATGTGTAGAGTGTAAACTCTGACTTGAGAACTCTCCCTTTCTGGATTTCTCCTTTTCAGGATTTCCCTGTCTCATTTTCTTTCTTCTGTCATTATCCAGAAATCTGTCCTCTCCTCTCCAGATGCTGAAGTTATTCATCATTTCAAGGACATACTGAAGAAAATGGAATTTTCAGTATCTGTAATGGCAGTTAAGAAAGAAGGGAAAGGATATCTTAATTAAGGTTGAAAATGGGACTTCATAATAAAATTTGTCTGCCTATTCTTCATGAGTAACAGAGACCGAAGCTTTAATTTAACAATTGAGTATTGGCCCCTAGGTATAAATTCCAGGAATTTGGAGAACATTGGCTATGAGGTAAGGACTAACATGCTCTTTTGTTATATTTTATATCAAATATTAAAGAGAAATAGTGGACTCTACTGTAAAATGATGGAACCTGTATGAAGATATGTTTGCAATATTAGCATGTGGTTTTTCAGCAAATCAACTTTTTTGTTGTATAGCAGTCACTCACAAAACAAAAGGTATTCTCATCTTATTCTTAAACTCCAAAAAGATTGCAGTGGCTCTGAGTGAGTGAGTAGCCAGTTGCTGCTGCTGACTGTATTTCCAGAATTTAGTGTTTGAAAACTCTTCTTCCTGTCCCACGGTACTGACAGTGGTGTGTGCATGTGTTTAGTATGTGCATCCCTTTGCTTGTGTTTCCATCTTCAAACTAGTGGGCAGAGTCTCCCTTGTCTTTCTGCCGTATTGAGTTTAGCTTGAAATTTTGATTGAGAAGTACCTTTTTCTTTTTCTTTTTCTCCCCCTTCTTTACTATATCAGGCTATGTTAGCAACTGTTCTCCTGGGAAGCTTTGAAGTGAGGAAATTGTGGGTGGAGGAGAGGAGAAAGAAAAAGAAATACATACAGTGGAAAGCTGTATTCTTGCTGAGCTTCCTCTCCTCTCATTGATATTTAATCACTGGTTGGAGGAAATTGGAATGCTTCAGGAATGAGGGCTGGGGTGAGGGCTGAATGCCTGCTGGAAGGAGGTGATGGCAGGAAAATTCAACAGTAGGGCCAACGGAAGCTTAGCAATGTAATGTCCAATATATTCTGCTATGGAACTCTTCGGCTGATTAGGGAATCAGAGCCATCCAGGTAACAAGCAAACTTTTCCTACTGTGTGTTTTTTTTAAATAAATTAAATAATTTATTTATTTTAGAGAGAAGGGAAGGGAGGGAGAAAGAGAGGGTGAGTAACATGGATAGGTTGCATCTCATAAGCGCTACAACTGAAGATCAAACCTGCAAATCAGGCATGTGCCCTGACTGGGAATTGAACTGGCAACCTTTCCCTTTGCAGGACCAAGCCCAACCAAGTGAGCCACACCAGTCAGAGTCCTACTGTTTCTTTTGAATATTTGCAAATAGGTTTTATACCAGGCTATCAGATAAAGGGGACTCAGACTAATGTTTCTACAACCTTTTTCTTCCTCAGTTTAGGGACAATAGCTGCCTGAGGCAATCTACCTAGCTGACCACCCATTCCTATCAGCTTTCTTTATACCACAACACCTGTCCCAATTATTCTGATCCC
>PVJD01015280.1:0-25553 GCA_004026545.1 Mormoops blainvillei | reverse complement strand
CACGGTGGTGAAGAGAGTGGCAGAGATTTAGGGTCCATGCCCTCCTGTCCTGTATTTTGGTTCTGTGTCTCCCTGTCAGTAAATCCTGTATCCGAGTGGTTGGCAGGTGCCCTATTTATGTGGACCAAAAACTTACACAGTGGTTTTCCAGCCTGCTTTGGGTGCAGCAGTGAAAACATATGGTAAATAATTATTAACTTAACGAGTCACAGTAAATCGTAATTTTCTATCTTAGTGAAAACATGTTGTATAATATGGGATAATAAAATCTGATCAATTGTCCTGAAGCTTAAACTTCCTACTATACAACTGCTAATTTCTGGTGCCACTCAGAGTGAGCAAAAAAGTTTCAGTTTTTCAATATGTAATTACTTGTTTGCTGCCGGTTCGTAGATGTTCAACAGGTTTTCATCGAGTGCCTATTTTGTGCTTGTGAGGGGCTTCAGCCCTGTCCCTAAGGCTCAGTGACTCAGTGGGGCACTGGTCTTGACTGGATGAAAGACTGTGGATCTGTAACACGTTGACTCAAAATGTAATTCATAATTACATCTATAATCGTCTGGGGAAGTGACAGTGCCAGGGCTGTGAGAAACTTCACATGACAGAGTCTTATAAGAAATTCCAGGTGACTACATGTTACCTACATGTGTAGGGCAGGTGTAGAGTGGAGGGAGGGCATTCAAGGTAGAAGAGGGAGCAGCCGTTCCAAGGTGGCTTGGAGGGTGGTTTGGGGCTACCATTTGCCAAGGGTGGGGAGGCCTGCCTGCAGGGGAGCGGGGACACCAACAGAGGTCTTCATGAGGGGTGTCGCAGACCAGCCTGTTGGGTTTAAATAGTGGGGTGCCTGGAACCCGAAGTGTGGTGGGGAGTAGGGAGTGTTTCCCAGTGCTGGATTCAGACCGTTGTCAGCAGTGGCGTCTTGGTCTTCTGCTGATGGGAAGGTTTCATGACATGTGGTTTGATTTTCCCCAATAGCCAGGGATGCTCTGCTTCGCAAACTTCAGTGCAACAGTATCACCCGCAGAGCAGTCAAAGCACAGATTCCTGGGGGCTACTCTCAGAGTCCTCAGTAGGTCTGAGGAACGGCCAAACATGTGCTCTGCTAACAAGTCAATGATGCCAGTGCTGCTGGTCTGGGACGCGCACTTAGAGAACACGGCTCTAGACTAGATTATGGGAGGGTTTTCCCTCCCTGGCCTAGGACCGTAGGGATGTACTGCTGGCTTGGGGCACGGAGCTCTGGCCGGGACATGGTCAGGTGTCCTAGACTCTCCTACCTTCTTCAGGCCCCCTGTAGGTCATGGGGGAGTCTCCTTCACCTCGGAGAGAATCTTCCCTTGGGTTCCCTAGATGCAACTCAGTTGGAGAGTTGCCTATGGAAGGTTTCTTTGGGGGTGTCCTCAGGAGGCTGACTGTGAAGGGAGTGAGGGGACCATAACTGGGCAGAGGGAGGCGCTGGCCCTGGGTGCGGTTACTGAGGAAAGCAACTCCCAGGGAGCTCTGGAGCTGGGCTGGCTCTTCAGACGTGTCCAGGGGGCTGCCCATGCCCTTGATTCTTGCACCGCGCAGTCATTGGCTGCGGTAGCTCCCTGTGGCAGGGAGCGGCTCCCAGTGGGGGCTATACCTGTGAGCCCAGTGACTAATACTCCCAGCATTTGGGGGGGTGGATGCATAGAAAGGGGGACCATGTTCCAGCATGTGCATTTCAGGGAGATGCGTCTTGGGGAGAAAACTCATCTTCTTCTTGTTCCCAAGACAAGGACCAGTGTGATTTTTAGCGACTTTGAGCTCACTGAAGGTTCTTCTTTATTTCATGATATGAGTGAGAGATGCAGGTAATTGCTTCTTAGGTCTGAGTGGAGTGAAGACAAATCAGAATTAATGGAATTTTCTGGGGCCTAAGGGGATTCTCCTACACATCCCACGGAAGGATTTTAGAGTTCTTGGGCTGTGATGTCACACAGTTTCCTGTGTGGTGAGGAGGACTCCAGACTGATTTCCGAGGAGCTTCTGGAACATGCCTCAGGGAGTCACCTCTGGGCAGGGGACCATGCCTTTCTCTTGGGGCTGGAGCCCTGTCATGTCCTTCAACAAGAGGCCCTGTGCCCTGCCCTCACCTTGATGCAGGTCAGTATCCATGCTTTGCCTTTCACCATCTCTTCACCTTCTCTGAGCTCCCAGGAAGCTCAGAGGCCAAAGAGGGGGTCACTTGTAGCCATAACATAGGATATCATGGCATGTCTTTTGCTTATTAACTCACTCCCGATTTTATTTCACTCTTCTATCATTTCCCCCTTTCTTGAGTACCCCATTCTTTATTTTTAAAATTGTTTTCTGTTCTGTGTAAGATATACAGAAATATATTAGACTATAAAGGAGAAAAGTGGAAGACAGGAGAGGCAATAAGTGTGTGTTCTACCCGCCATCTTGAACAAAAAGTCCCCTCTAATGGATTTTTACTTTTAAAATGTTCTATTTTATGGAGAAAAGTGGGGTAGAAATAAGCACAAATTATTCTCTGAGCTCTTACCACACCTCAGGTACATTCACTCATATCATCTCATTAAGTCTTCATAAGAACTGTGCTAGGAACATGTCCCCAATTTTGTGGGGAGACACAAACAGGTCACGTTACAAAAGGCAGCAGAGGAGCAGGTCGGCAGAGCTGGGCTTGGACTGTGCCCTCTCTGCTCCTCTGTCCTGCAGCCTCCACCTGCCAGGTGCCAGGTGCTCTGCCCTCCGCAGGGGTGGAGGAGTGGGGTCAGCTTGCCCTTGTTTTTACTGTCGGTGCATTGGCTTTTCTGGGGGCCGGGGGCTCCCAGCTGGGCCTCCTGCCTTGGTTTTCAACTTCAATAATAGAATTCCTTCACATTAGAGCTAATTAATGTGTGCTTATCTCAAAGTAGGCCCTAATTTGCACAAATCATTCAGAAACTTGTTGGAAATGAATCCGACTCAGTAGCATCACTCAGGATCACTCTCATGCATAAATTGTGCTGTGTTTTGACTTGAACTGAACTTGATAATGTGGAAGATGGACCCTGGGCCTTTTGTTGCTTATTTGTTCTGCAAATATTTATTGAGTGCCTATTGGGGGCTACCTGCAGTCTTTAAAAAGGCCCCTCCACCCCACCCCCCATGCTTTTTCTGTTCTATAAGACCACCTGAGCTCTAAGTTGATTTTTATGCAAAACCAGATAGTGGATTCAGATGTGACTTTTGAGTTCAATGGAAGTGCCCGGGTTCCTATCCTGGCACTTACAAGCTGCGTGACTTAGGACCTGTCACTTAACCTCATTGAGCCCCTGCTTTCTCACATAACCTACACTCGCATCCTAGGTTGTGGTGAGGCCTCAAGAAGACAAAGTAAGTCATCCCTTCCCTCCTTCCTGCTGCCAGCCACTCTTCTGGTCCTTAGGCCCCTCGTAGGACTGCGCATGTAGGCTCCCTCCCAGTGTTTAACTGCCTGTCATAAACAATGGAGTCCAAGGGGCATTCCAGTTCCAAACAGGTGCAGTGGTCCTGGTTGGGAAGGTCTCTTTTCTCTCCTGTGTCAGTTCCCTTGTGTCTCATTGCAGCTCCCACAGAAACTCCTTAAGCTTCCTCTAAACATTCAGACTCACGAGACTCACACAGGTGATACTTGGTACCTGTCTCCTGGAAGGAGTAGGGACAGGAATCACAACCTGCCAGCAGAGCACACGATCTGTCCCTCGGTCTCTGCAGAACGCTCTCTTTTGCCAGGCCCCCCACCCCCACCCCCACCCCAGGTTTTAGTTCAAGTGCAAGGGAATGAGACTCACAGAGGGTGAGTTTATAAATCACCCTGGCTTAGAAGCCTCATTCCCCAAAGAACTCACATCACTGGTTCACAGTTCATACTCTTTCACTTCAAGTGTCCCTGCAAGGGGAATGTTAGTTTCAAGAGTCAATATACTTGGGGAAACGTAAAGCATGGCTTCTTTATCAGATATTTATAACTTATAGTTTCTTCTAGTATCAATGCGGCTTACCAATCAGAGGTCATTTTTACCATAAGCAGAGTTGCCTAGGAACATAGTTAACATCCTAATTCCATCAGGTTTCCAGTGGAAACATGCTAGACAGTTAACAAAGGTGAAATTCTCGTGCAACAGGGAAAAGGGTTTGGTTAACTTTACCCATACTCACATTCTGTTTCCCCTGAGGGGTGACTTTGGAGGAATGAATGAATCCCACAATATGTTTCATGACATAGTCCATGTTTCTGTACTTTCTCTGATTGGTCCGTGTAAGATACACATACACTCTGGCCAAGAGATATGCCTTGGAATCACATGGGCCTGGGGGTCCAATCCTGGCTTCTCAGCTCATTAAGAATTCTTTCATTTTTTAATTCATTTGTTCAGCCATCCAAAGGACATTCACTGCCTGCTGTCTGCAGGGCGTTGTGGGAGACACCAGGCACCAGCAGGTGATTAAGACCTGGTCCTTGCTCCCGAGGAACCACTGTCTTAATAGAGGCTGGCAAAAACAAACAGTTCCAAATGGGCGTGGGACCACCAGGCCAGGCCGCAGGTAGCCAGGGAAGTCTTCTCAGAGGAGGAGACACCCGGCCTGTGCCTGAAGGTGATTTGCCACATGAAGAAGGTAGAGGAGCATTCTAGGTACAAGGAACAGCATGTGAAAAGGCGGAGGAAGAGATGACAGTGTGAAGTGATGCGACTGGAGAGAGGAGCACAGGCATTTGGAAAGCTACTTCACACCTCTGGACCTCAGTTTCCTTGTCTATAAAATGGGATTAACAGTGCTTACCTGTTTATGAAATTAACTGAGATAATAATGCATGGTTAAGCACCCGGGATAGTTCATTTTAATTTCCTTTCGAAATCTGTCTGTGGATGCCTAAGAGCCAGGCTTTGATTTTATTTTTATTTTTATTTATTTAGTCCTCACCCGAGGATATGCTTATTGATTTTAGAGAGAGGAGAGGGGAGGGAGAGAGAGAGAAGGAGAGAAACATCCATGTGAGAAAGAAACACTGATTGGTTGCCTCTCCTACACCCCAACGGGGGGCCAAACCTACAATGTAGGCATGTGCCGTGACTGGGAATTGAATCTGTGACCTTTTGGTTTATGGGACGATGCTCCAACCAAATGAGCCACATCAGCCGGGGCCAGGCTTTGATTTTAAATGAGACAAGAAAAAGAATACTGAAGGGCCTGGCCACCCACCTGGACAGCTCAGGCATTCCCTCCTGTGGCTCCTCTGTTAGTTGCTTCGCCTCTCTTGGACGGGGCACTAAATGTCTGTGCACTGTCTTGGGTTATGTCTTACAGTCTCAGTGAAGCGCATAATTGTGTTTTCCTGTTTTCCTAATGGCTCGGCATTAACAATAAGCCATGACCCCGTGAGGCGTCCTTCAGGGCAGTTTTCTGTCTGCCGACAGCCACACATCTGTCTGATGCCCTGTCAACACGTCCTGTAATTTGCTGCTTTGTCTTGTTTTTCTCAAAGGTGGTCACTTCCCATATACCAGCTGAGGATGCTTAGCTTTCAGAGACATTTACTATCCAGTGACCACAAGTCACATGTCAGGATGAACCCAGGAGCCATCCCGGCCATGATTGAGAGCCTCCTGATATGTAAATTGCATCCTATTATTTCTCTGGGCAAAACTGCTCAGTGGCTCTCTCCCTTGTAGCTTGGGGACCTCTTACCAACCTATCAGACCTCTGCTTAAAACCTTCAGTGGCTTCCCCTGGTGTGTAGATAATATCAGATGCCTTCTTTGGCTTCTGGATTCTTGTGTGGTCTAGCCCCTGTCTGCTTTTCCAGCCTGTCTGAGGCACCAGGCTTTGTGCCGGGGATACGGTGCTAGGCAAAGCCAGCCCACCCCTTGTTGATTCCAGTTTAGCCCTCCCCGCACCCCCCACCACTGTTGTTTCCCAGATCCTCCCACCAGCCCCCACCGCTGCTCTTTTTTTGCCTGAGGGCTTTGCACCTGTTCTTCCCCCTGAAGTTGCCTGAAATGTTCTTGCCTTGTTCTTCACATGGCGGGCTCTAGCTCATCCTTCAGGCTCCAGCTTTATCCTCACTTTCTCAAAGACTCTGACCCCTAATCTGTGCACTTAACCCATCATTCTCTATTATTATAGCCTCTAGTGTATCCCCCACCCCCATTTCATGATATATCTGTGCGATTCCTTGCGTGTCTGTTCTACCTTGAGGACAGTCAACTCTCAAACCAGTGGAGTCATGTTTGTTTTCTTCACCCAAGTCCCATCACCTTGGCATGGTGTCTGATGTGCTGTGGGTGTTCAGGAAAAAGTCATTGAAAGAATGAATGAATCAATGCGGAAGTTAGAGTTTCCAGAGATGGCCACCATACCATATCCTGGGCTGTGTTTCCAGGGATCATTCAGTCACCCTCTCTGTGTCTCACTTATCTGGACATTGTTGCCAGAGGCTTAAACACGGATATGAGAGACACAGGGCCTGGAGGCTACAAGTGCTGATCAGTGTGAATTTCCACTGGAACAACATGCCACCCTCCCCTCCGGCCCAGCCCCAAGAGGAAAGTTGAAATGGCAGTCAAGAGGGTTGATGTTCAAAATCCTCATCATTATGGTTCCGGGGTGAGGGCTGGCAGCCTTAGCGCAGCCACCCTGTTTTGTCCTCTTCCAGTCTCCCTGCGGTGGCGACCTTTCTGTTTGCAGGAGGAAGGTACCACTCCCCATCACTCGGGTTGGAGTATCTGGGGTACAGCTGGCATGGCCTTCAGAGATAACAGATCTCTCTCTAGTCTGTGGGAATGTTTCTATTGGGCAAGCAGGACTTTTTGGTGACTTCTCTTCTGAAGTTATCACCGCTTCCTTTTTTATCAAACTGTAAATTATGAAGACTATGTTTAGGAAATGGGGAGAAATCATCTGCTACTATCCCCCCATGCAGACTCAAGAACAGTGTTTATTTGGGCACTTTCCTCCCTTAATATTTATTGCTGCAAACTGCTCCACCCCAGCCTGTGTCCCCAGAAGCCTCTTACCCATCTTTCTCTTTTCCCGTCTAACGTGTGTAACTTACCTGTTCATTACATTCAGTGTCTCTGTCCTACCCCTGCCCCTAGGACACCAGCCTCATGAGGGTGGCGGCTGCGCTGTTTGGTCTTGGTTGTGTCTATCAGAGCAACTCTAATTGCCGTGCGTCCGGCTTTGGCATTTCCCTCCTACCTGGAAAAGTCCCACCTCCGTGTCTTTTAAATTTCTGCTCAAGGGCCACTCGCTTCAGGAGGCCTTCACTGTTCTCCCCTGTGCCCTCTCCTTGCCTTCCCTTCCCCAGCACCTGGAGCATTATAGGCTCCCCGAGAGCTGGGGTGCTCCCTGGCCCCAGGAGAGGGGATCTTGTTCATGTTTGGGAGCTTGGACTTTGTCTCAGGGGTGGTGGGAGTTGAGGTATGCTGCATTGCCGAAGAATCTTTGTGGCTGTCGTATGGGGAAAACATTGGACGGGGGCAAGAATGGATGTGGGAAGACAGTTGGATGGTTTAGAAGCAGATCCATGGTGGCTTTGGGCTGCCCTATCCAATATGGTGGCCACTAGCCCCATGTGGTGATTTAAGTTTAAAGCCAAATCAAATCAAATTGTATTCCTCAGTCACACAAGCTGTATTTCTAGTGCTGCGTAGCCCCCATTGGGCAGTGGAGATGTAGAACTTTCCCACCATTTCACAAAGCTCCGTTGGCCCATTCCAGCTTGGACTGTAGTGTTGGGGTGGGAATGGGGAGAAGTGGAGGGGCTTGGGAGATATTAGGAGGTAGAATGTATGAGATTAGTGGATGGGTTGGCTGTGGGGTGTTATAGAGAAGGGGTGTCAAAGGTAAGACCCAGGCCGTTGTCAATGGGCCAAAGTAGAACTCCTTTATCAAAGGAGTATTTTTATAATTCTTATTAAGGTTGTCATGCTGTCTTCCCAAAGGGTCACGCATGTTCACCAGCAGCATGAGAAAGCACCCGATTCATTGCACCCTCCTGGCGCAGCTCGTTCTCTTTTGAAAAACCTTCAGTTGTGTATATACTTCTTACCAAACCTGCCTTCACTTAGAGTCTAACATGTGGACCATGAGGTCTTTGTGATCAGGGAATTATATGTATATTAATGCAGATTTCAATAAAAAGAGTTATGTTTGCCATTGTGGTATGGTCTGATGCTGTTCAAATGCCTTTGGTAATATCTTCAATCAGATGGCAAATAGAAAACAGGAAAGTTCATAATAAAAAATGAATTAGGGCGATTAGCAAAAGGTGAACCACTCCCCTCCTCAGGCGACCGGCAGAGTTGACCGAGCTTTGCAGGGTGCCTCTTGTCCAAACACATGTCTGGATTATTGCAGACTCTGAGGCCAGCCCTGGGGTCTGCTTGGCACATAGGACTTGGTTATTACATTTAGATTTGCAAAGGTCATGAACATCCCCGTGGAGGGGGCTCTAAGGGGCTCACACCCTGGGGTAAGCTGGAGTAGGGCCTCTTGAAGAGGGGTTTCCGACTCAGGGCAGGCCAGGAGCTGCTTCTTCCAAGGCAGAGACATCAGTGACCTTGTTCCCCCTCCTTACATCCTCCGTCCTCCGGGGCCCTGGAGAATCCCATCTGCCCCTCCTCCCAGCATCTTCCCCTGGAGTGCCCTTGGGGAACCTTTCCCAGCTCTTTGGTGTTGGGGGTGGGGTCCTTTAAGAAAGAGGTAGAGGCAAAGGCTTTAATTGACAATGCAAACACAGAAATTGGTTTCTGTGGCATCAAAGAGAAACAGAATTCTGCTGACTAAGTAAGGCGTGTGGGGTTGGGGCTCAGACCAAAAGGACACAGAGCTTCCACCTCAGTAATGTTGGAATTGCCACTCACCCGGAGCTGGACCGTGGAGATCATACCGCTGGTGGTTATGTCCGTATTAGCCGGCTCACCTCCGCAGTCCATGTTGACACCCACGTTAGCTACCATATTTTGCCCTGTATGTGTGCTTTTTTGCTCCAGTTTTTGAGGGGTAAATAAGGAGGTGCACTGTACATGGGTATAATGATTACATAACATGGGTATAATCATCCCATGTATGATGTGCACAAAAACATGGGTGCGCATTATACACGACAAAATACAGTATCTGATGGATGGGTTAATCCCATCCTCGTTAATAATCTCCATAGTGGGCTGGCAACTACCTACTTTACATCAGAGCTTCTCAAACTTTAATGCGCATGTGAATCACATGAGTTCTTGTTAAAATCTGGATTCTGATTCAGTAGATGGGGGTGGGGCCAGAGATTTTGCATTTCTAACAAGACCCAGGTGGTGCCGAGCCACTGGTCAGTGAGGCACAACTTGGGAACCAAGGCCTTTGTGTCCGGTCTGTGTGCAGTCGAGGACAGTGTGGGGACCTCAGTGACTGCACAGTGAGAGTGCAGCAAACACGCCTCTTTACCCTGGATGTCCAGGAAGCTGTCTTCCCCGAATAAACAGAAACCATGGCAACCGGCATGTATCACGTGGGGCTGGCAGCCCATCCCGCTGGCCAGGAGAAGAGCCTATTACAGGTGCCTACCAGTGGTGGGACCACGCATGGGGACACCCTTAGCCCTCCCACCCTGCCTGAGGTAGAACCAAGAAGTTCTAGGAAAATGAATACTGACTTTGGGTTTTTATTCAACTTCAATTTTTATTCGTTAATTTTATTTTTCAGTCCTGTCCCAGAAAACCTGTCCTGAAAGAGATAAGTTGGAGCAAACCTCCCTGTCCTCCCCTCCCTCTGTCATCTCCTGATTGACACCTGGGAGGCGTTGCCAGGACACTGCTGAAGCAGGCAATGAAAGGCAGGGAACCTGTAGAAGGGACACCATGAGGCTACTGGGCTCTGCAGTCTCCACAGACATGCACAGAGGTGGTGGCATTAGTACCCCACTTTACGGAGACATTCACCCTTGCCCAAGGGTCACAGTTCATAAGTGGCAGAGCTGGGATTCAAACCAGGGTCTTCATGCTTCAGAACGCCTTTCCACACTGTCTTTGGCTGACCTGGGGGCTCAGTGCCACTGTGGCAGGGAAGAGTGCATTTTTGGCTGTGGAGGGGAGGAAGGAAATGGGGTCAGTGGGGAAAGCACCAGATAGATTCCTGGGCCGGCTGTGGGACCTTGGGACACCCACCTAACTTCTTGCTTTTGGCAGTTGCTCGGTTATTTTGGTCACTCATTCACAAGAACACATATGAAGACATATATAGATACAGATATATCTATATATAAAATGTTGCAAAATTAGAACCATAGAAAATATAAAATTGAACAAATTCTAGGTGGGAAATGAAAACGGATATGTTGGCTCTGGGATCTACAGTTATTGAAACTGACCTGCAGATCTCTCTGAGCTTCCTGGCGGACAAGTGAAAAGGGAAATAGACTTACTCCATGATTTCTTCATTTGGGAGAAGAGGCTTGGCAGCTTCTCACAGGAAGCACAGCCTTCACTGGCATTTGGAGCTAAAAGAAATTTCTCTCACTAGCCTCAGGGAAGTTCCCAGACCTCAGTTTCCCAAAAGGTAAAAGTGGGGGATGAGACCTTGGTCCCTTGCCTCTCTGGCTGATCCCGGGGATTGTGTAGGGATGAAGTTCCTGGGGCATGCCTACCGTGTAGTGGGCACCAGAGGGCATAGTTCTCAGCCCTCTGCCCCATCATAGCTAGCTCTTGCCAGTCTCTGGGTAAAAGCTGAAGTCAGCACAAAGTCAGCCCAAACATACCCAGCAATGCCCAGAGCACAGTTCTGCTGTCAGAACCCAGGCAGGGGGATGGTTATGTGTGTGTGGGGTGGGGGCTGGAAGATGCTTAATAGGACAGGTGCCAAGGCCAGTGGGGCACTTCGACAAAACGAACCTGGCACGTGACATGGTGCATAAACCCCGCAGAGTAGTGGGGTTGGAGGATGAGTGAGGGCCCCTTTGGTGTGACCACCTATGCAGTCAGATGTGAGTTCAAATCCTGGGAGGGCTTTGGAGGGGGGCAATTACAGAGGGAGAAGGGAGGCAAGGCTCTGTGCATCCTCAGGTGTGCGGCGTGGCCCCCTGGTGCTGAGTGTTTTCAGCAAGGAGGCGCATGGGATCAGGCAACCACCAAGTCCCAGTGGGCATGAGGATCCCAGCGGGGCACCTTAGAGGCGCAAAGTGGCTTCATTTGCTTCCCTCGGGGGAGATTTGTTTAATAGAAGCTTGTAGCTTCTCAGCACTTACAGGTGCTGACGGGGGCATCACAATATTGTGAAATTAAGCAGCAAAGCCGACTTCATTACCAGCTTGCTTGGCAAGGCAGAGCCACCTTAGTTAGCACCGATGGCTGGGTATGACAGAGCTAAAATTGAACTTGGCAATTACTGCCCGAGAGTGGTTCTCGGTGCTGTGAAAGGAAGGTTCCGTGGAAATCAACCCTGGTAATCACAGGGTTTAAAATTAGTCAGTTACTGTTAAGGTTGCTCTGTCAGCATATGCTTCAGGGTGTGCAGGGAAGGGGAGGGAAACTTGGGTTTTGACTGTCTTGGGTTCCCTTGGGTTCACCTGCACCAGCTTTAAAAAAAAAAAATTACGTTCGCTGCAGGACAAAGGTTTTAGAGACCCTGTGTTAATGTCATGGTGCAGGGTGGGCATTTGAATGATGGCTTATTTTAAAGCCCTTTTCTTTTGACTTGCATGAGCTCGCACTTCTGTCTCAGCTTTCCCGTTGTCTCTAGACCTGGGAGGGGTTTTGCAAGCAGCTCCATGCCTCCCCTTAGGTTGCTACAGGTGAAGGACTCAGCCTTTGGTTGACTCCTCCTTGTCCCAGAGGAAAGCATGGCATGGTATGATTGAAGGTTTCTGATCAGTCGTGGAATTACTCTCATCGAGCCTTGGCTGGAATATTTCAGCAACTTCAGAATGTTGTCCCTGCTTTGCAGATTAAGACAGTGAGAGGCTGGTGTGCATTTGGCTCCTGGTGCAAAGAGAGTTGGACACAAAGAAAAAGCTTGCCCAGATTCAGTTCTAAGTTGGCCTGGGGTGTATGCATGGACCCTCATGAATGGGAAGATGGAAATGCAGTCAAGTCATCGCTTTGAGGCTCAGTTTCCTCACCTGTAAAGTGGGAACTTGTGCTGGGCAGAGTGAGGATTAAATGAGATAGTCTAGGCACAGTAGAACCTTAGCACAAGTGGCCGTTGTTATTAAGAGTGATATTTACTGTCTACCTACTGTGCGCCAGGTACCAGCCCAGACCCTTCCCACGGGCGATGGCAACTTCCCACCGAGACCCTGCAAAGAAGTCTTAAGATAAGTCAGTGCAGGCTCAGAGAGGGCACACCTTTGCCCAGGACGTCTCAGAGGGCGAGGGATAGGGCCAGGGTTCCGGCTCGGGCAGCCTGGCACCCCGCGCCTGGCTGCTGTCCTTGCCCCTTCCTCTGGGGACAGTTGAGCGTCAAGAACACAGGCAGCCTGGATGAGCTGTCTCTGTGGCCGAGAAGAGAAAAGCATTAAAACAGAAATATCTCTTCCCAACGGCTGTGGCTCCTCCACAGGAAGCTGAGTCATCTCTCTTTGTTTTGAACCATAACCAATGAGCTGCCTCAAAGTCCCAAAAACAAAAATAAAAATAAAAAATGCTGAGTTCTGTCAGGGTACCGTGGCCCTTCCCTGGCTTGTCCCCAGAAGGAGCTGAGCAGGGGGTCCATGGCTCTAGGACCCCCTCCACCCAGCACTGGGCACCTTGGCCCAAATAGTGCAAAATGAAGGAACCCGCACTGGGGTTGGCCCTGCTGCCTCAGTTACCCAGCCTGCCAGGTGGGCGCACCTGCCCCAGCCCTGCCTGCCCCATGGGGCTGGCACTCTCAGGGTGAGTGGCTCATGGTCAGGATGCGGCTCTGTCACCACACACCTGTGACAGCATGGTCACAACCCCAGAATGCCTCCTTCCAGCACATGTGGCAGAATCGCGACCAGAATCCTCTGTCATTAGGCCCCACTCCCACCAACTCCCTTTCCTGCACGTGGTAGCATTTCGTGAGTGAGGCAGAATGCAGGGACTTCCTGCACTTGTCCATTATTGGCCCACCTCGGCCTCTGAACATGCTTCCTCCCTGCTCTGTATCCTCAAACTGTGCCCCTCCTTTGAATCCCAGCTTCAGTGACACCTTTCTCGTGAAGCCCGCACTCAGCCGAGGGCCCTGGAGCCCGTAGCTGTGAGCACTTCTCCCGTCCATCACAATTTCTCACCTGTGTATGTGAGCAGGGACACTTCCTGGCCTATAGGAACCCTGCCCCATGGAGTAGGAAGTAGGCAGAGGGAACGGAAAGTGGTTGTTGAGTGAATGAATAAATGATAATTGAGTGAATTTTACCTTCACACTTTTTCTGTCAGTTCTATCTTTTCCTTGCCAGAGTTTCTGGTTTCTAATGAGCAAATTTAGGATTCAATGAGCAACATGGGCTTCCTTCTGTATCAGTAAATGCTGATCATTTTCCATGGCTGCATAGTATTCCCTTGTACGGAGAGCTGCGATTTATTTAACCAGCTCCCATCAATGGGTCTTACGGTCATTTCCATTTTCTTAGAAATAATGTTGCAGTGAAAAATATAAATGTCTTTGTCCGTACACATTTACGCCTAGAATGTCTTTCCCCATCTTAAGCTTATGTAAGTATTCAAGGGTAGTTTCTGCTAGCGGCCTTCCAGCTTTGTGTGTAGGCTTCTAAATCTTCAGTATGTCTGAAATTTTCATCCATCTTCCTATCTCAGTGCAGGATCTGCATCTCCCTTTCCTTCAGACAAGCTCCGTATGCTTGAACCTTGGCCTTGGATTTACAGATTATGTGTACTTCCTGTTTGTTGAACACCTACTGTGTGTCAGGCTCTGTGCTAGGAGCTGGGACCTGAGGATGAAGAAGACAGGTCATCCGGGCCATCAAGGAGCTCCCAGCCTCGTGAGGAAGATGAGCAATGGACATAGAACTAAAAACCATCAAAACAACCAACCAGAAAGCGTGTGCCGGAATAGTGTGCTGTGAAGAAAATAATTCAGATGTGGGTGAAATCAGAGGAGCCCTCTCAGGGGAGGGAGGGGACCTCTGAGCAGGAAGCACGGCTGAGAAGAGTCAGTGGCGCGAAGGTCTAGGCAGGTGCATTCCAGGCAGAGGGAACAGCGTGAGCAAAGTACGGAGGCACCGAAGAAAGACTTCTTCCTTTATAGAGCCTTTTCTAATCCCCCCACTGCCCCCTCACGCGCACGCTGGGGATCAGCCTTTTATCACTTGGTGTTTGCTGTTTGCCAGGCTCTCCTCTCTGTCGCTTTGTTTATTATTGCTACAAGCGTTCAGTCATGAGACGATTCCCCAGAACTCCTCTCACTCAGTCGTGAATGCTCTCAGATCTGTGATGCTTCCTCAGCAGCGTCTGGTGTTTCTGAAATATCCAGCAAATTACGATTGGTTCAATGGTGCCAAGCACGGTACCCAGCACTTCATAGGTACTATCATCCACATTTTATAGGTGAAGAAACTGAGGCACAGGGAAATGAACCAGTCTGGCAGGCATATTTAACCTGGCAGGATTAAACCCAGTTCTTATTCCAAAATCTGCCTTCTTCACGAAGCTAAGGACACTGTAGGGAGATCATAGTGCCAACACTGTCCCAATCCCAATCCAGCCTTGGGTAGGTGACCTTGGCCCTTGGCTGACCGCCTTCAGAGGAGTGGGAATGAACCAGGGGAGGCTCATGTTTTATTTTAACTTACAAATGTAATACATGCTTGTGGAAAAATTTTAAAAAATGAAACGAGAGAAAAAAGTAACATCTGAAGATGCCGCCTTCTCCTACACCCCAGGGGAACCATTGTTAACAGTTTGGAATATTTGACAGGGCATATTCAAACACACACACACACACACACACACACACACACACACAGTTACTGTTTTTATACCAATGGCATTGTGCCCTTGACTTTCTCTCAGTTGGTTCCAAGTAAGGAGCTACAGACCTTCCTTATTCTATCGTATTCCATAGAATGGATGTATTTCAGTCCATTCCACCTGACCCGGTTTTAGATGCTTAGCGTGCCTCTAATTCTGCTCTATAAAGAACGTTGGCGGGCAAGTATTGTGCACACGAGTGCAGGTATTTCTGCAGGAAGGATGCTCAGAAGTCTAACTGCTGAATGAAAAGGCACACAAGTTTCACACATTGACAGGTGCTACCAAATTGCCTTCTGGAAGCCTTTCCAGCTCAACACCCACTCGCGAGGCAGTGGGTACGTAGGGCAGGCTCTGAGCCACCAGTGATGCCAAGCTGGGCTGTATATATGGGCTGCCTCCCCTTCTGCTGCCAGGAGCTCTGAACGCACGGGCCCAAATTGGGATAGAAGATGGATTTTATAAGAGAGGTTAAATAACAGGTTTTTCCATTTCACCTTACAGGAATGGGATGGAGGGTGGGGGTGCTGGGCCTTCAGCCAATAGAGGACCAAGAGTTGTCAGGAGGCTTATAAAGCCTGCTATTTCTGGCATTTTTTCTCTTTCTCTGCTGATTATGCAGCAGAATCGCACAGAGGCTGTCGTGGGCGCGTTCTCTCGCTGCCTGGGCTGCTGTGGAATGAGACTCGGGCTCCTTCCATTTGCAAGACGCTGGTGCATTGCAGGTGTGTTTCAGCAGAAGGTAATCAGGGGAAGCCTAGCACCTCCTGGGGTGGAGATGGTCAGGCCATCGCTGTGGGGTGAAGATAGACGATGCCGCGGTGGGGGCAGGCAGGGACCTGGACTGGTGCTTGGCACATTGTAGAATGAAGATGCTTTGGAAGGTCTAGGTGGCCTGTACTTGGCAGCTCCTTCTTGAAGGTCCAGGAGGCCTTCAGTTGCCTCTGGACAGCAGTGTTTTGATGGCCAGAGCATCATAGGTGCCCAGGATGCTCAGGAAGCATTTGATTGTTCATTCATTCATTTATTCATTCATTCACTCATCCATTCAGCATACTCTGCAGTGGGCCTGACCAAGTGTGGGTAGGGAGTCTGGCCCACTCAGAAGCAATGATGGGGATGGCCCATGGCATGGTAGTTGCCCAGAAAATACCTGTGGTGAGGACTGGGAAGAGCACTTCAAGAAAGGAGGGACAAGGAGTAGCTGGGGACACCACCAGGAATAAAGTTCAAGCTGCCTCTCCCATTGGATTTTGGAGTTTGTGGAATCAATAAAAATTCTTCCCAAAGTTTGGTGAGTGCCACTTTTTCCTTTTGTCCACTGAGGATATTGAAAAATAACCAGTTGAGATCGTCAGTCGCCATTTTTGTGGGAGAAAGGACAGCAAAAAATGAGGAAGGACATTGCCACATATTTGAGGAACAAAGACAACCACACATCACAGGTGACAGATTTCGAATGCAGGAACCTAACATTAGTGGCATTTTCCAGCTGCCCCCTGCTGGAGGTTGTCTTTGTGTTGGGGGCTGTCTGAGCTGGGGGAGGGGCTTGTGGCAGCTGACAGGGCTGCACCCAGCCCAGCGGGAGGCCGGATCTCCTCGGGTGCTCTGATTTATCACAGTCCGTGTTGGAAATCGGCTTCGTGCATGCGTGTCCCAGAAATGGAAGCTACCCACTCAGGTCTGCTTTTCCTTGCTTCGAATATCCCAGCTGAACCGAGAGACACCAAGAAACAGGAGCTTCTGGGCCCCTGTGTGATCTCCACTTTCTCCACATCGGGCCTCAGAGCAAGAGGCCACAGGTCTGCTGGGGAAGCTTTGGAACCAGCCAGCCATCGAGGGAACAGCTACTGAGTGCCCACTGCGTGCCAGCGTCTAGGTCAGGTTTCAGACCTCAGCCAGGCCCCCCGTCCGCTTAGTGGCATAGGGCTAGCTCCCTGACCCTTGCAAGTCTCCCTCTCCGCATTCATAAAATGGGGACACCGATACCCGCTTCCCTCTGTTGTGATGATTGTCTATGCGAGTGTGCACGTATGTACATGCATACACATACAACCTATCACTTTGCCTAATAAGTGGCAGGACCTCCGTAAATGTTGAGGGAATGAATGAATGAACAAATGACCCAGAACATGCGGCTCTTCTCTGGGGGGAGGATTTCATGGCCCACATTGTGTGTGTGTGTGTGTGTGTGTGTGTGTGTGTATGTGTGTGTGTGTGTTCCAGAGAGCCTTCCTCTTGTGCTTATAGCCCGAGTCCCTGTGTTCTGGTGCTTGTCTTAGGGAACTCAACTCTAAAGCCACAGTCTGCTTCCCAGCCCTGGCGGATGGGACTTTCTGTAGCCACTTTCATGGGCTCTTGACTGGAAAAGGGATTATTAGTAGGGACTTACTGGTTGCCTTGAACCAGAACTGACTTTTTTATTTTGAACACTGTCTGACCAGCTTATGGAATACTAGTCACTGGCATTGCATTGATGGGGTCTTGGGAAAACAGCCAGCCAGTAAACCCGTGTTTGCTGAGAGCCCTGGGCTGGCCAGGGATGAAGGCCTTGCAAGGGGGGTGGTCTTGGAGGGGAGGGTGTGGCTGGAGTCTCACCACCCCTGCATGCCCCCGTGAACATGGTGAACAGTAGCTGAACCCAGGGCATAAGACTTGGCTTCAAGCCCTGGCTCTGTTCCTTGAGGGCTGTGTGACCGTCCCAGGTCACCTTACCTCTCTGAGCCACAGTTTCCTTGCCTACAAAATGGCAGATTGTTGGGCAGATTAAGGGGGGCAAGATACAGAAAGGACACTGTTGGTTAATAAAGATGCCCCCCTCCTTGGGAGGGGGTTCTCGGGAGCCTTTGATAGGGGCCCAGGGTGTCTTCTGGCACACAGGGTCTGGCACACAGCAGGCACTCCTGAACATGGGAAGAATGAAGGTGCCCCGGGAGTGGGAAGCCAGAGCTACGTATGTGTGTCCTGCTATGTAACTGCTTTGTGGTCTCGGGCAAGTTTCTCACCACCCTGTGGTCCCTGATTCTCTCAGAAAAGTAATTCAGGCTGTTCCCACCAACCCCAACTACTCTCCTCCATGCTGGAAATCAGGGCTGTGGGTGGCACCTCCAGGGGACGAGGAACATCATGTTCGAAATGAACTTCCTTTCGTGGTTAGTGGCGTCCGTGAATACTTTCTTCTCCCTGCTGCCTTGTGCATTCACAAACCAGTAATTGATGCAGTTGGGCACATAGGCAGGGAGGTGGGTTTCCCAAGGAGGCAGCTCTGACACAGCTCCGATGGCCTTGGAAGGGCCTGAGGGTGACCCCAGAGCCCCACCTCTGCCCAGTCCGGCACCTGTTCCCACGTGTGGACAATTGCAAACGGAGCCCTGGCATATCCTACATGGGGAGTGGATTCCAGCTTCGCGCAGACCCTGGAGGCCAGCTCCCAGGGAGGGCACCGGGTCACCTGCTGGTGTGTGTGTGGCGATGAGCCCTGGAGTAGGAATCAGGTGGGCATGGGTTGGCAGGCTTCACTCGCTTGATTTCTGGCTGTGAGACTTTCGGCGATGTCCTCACCTTCTCCGGGTCTTACTGGCTGTGCAGAACAGTGGAGCTGTAGCAGCAGCAGCCCCTCAAGAATGAGGGAGTCACATAGAAACACAGCTTTGATTTGCATGTCCCCACCCCAGAGGGTTCATCTGGAGGAGACAGTGGCTTTAAATGGTCCTTGTCTTCATCCACACCCTCCTCCCCTGGACATGCCCACCCCCATCACGTCCATCTTGGTAAACACCATGATTGTCCCCTCCTTGGCTTAAGTCATCCTGACTCCCCTCTCTGCCTCACTCCCTGCAGGTTGTCTCACTCCCTGCTGCTTCCACATTCAGGGCCCAACCATTATCTCCCCATTCCACCTGGGTGACTGTGGGGCCTGCCCAGGCCTCCCTCACCCCACCTTCCCCCATAAGATCTGCTCTCCTCGCAGCAGCCAGTGGGGTCTCTGTGAACCACACCCCTGTTCAAAGCCTTTTATTGGCTGTCCGATGTAGCCCGGTGGATCTGTTTGGATACCCTCAGTAGGGCCCCCTGGGCCAGGGCGGGGGGGCGCTGAAGCACCCGTCTGATTTCAGTTTCTGCAGCCAGCGAGCCAGCTTTTGCTTCCTGCCTCCCAGGCCGAATCGCTGCCCTGCCGCTTTCAAAAGCTCCGTTCCCCACTGATCAAGCTATGATGCTTCTTGATTTTGTGTGTGCGGCCCCTTTTGTCTAGAAGCAGCAGTTTCCTTTACCCCTCAAGCCCCTGCTTATTCTTGTAGACAGAGGGTGGCATCATTGCTTCTCAGAAGCCTTCCCTGATTGCCCTCGGGTCCCACCACCAAAGTCTGAGCCAGGGACTCTTGCCTGTGCCCACTCCATCTGTCCTGTGATGCCTTGAGGGATTAGACCGTGTACAACCCATCTTTATCCTCCCGCCTGCTGGAAGGCTGGATAGCACAAAATATCTGCTTGGGAAACATTAATTTAGGCAGTAAGTGCAAAGATCCTTGCAAATTAAGCACAATTGCTTCAAACCTAGACAGATTGGATCAGAATCCTTAGCCCGTGGTTTGGTTTGGCTGGGTGAGCTTGGACAAGCCGCCTAACCTCCCTGAGCGTGGAGGACAAGAGGAGTGACAAGATGACACCTCTAACCAACGCCCTCTTCCTCCTCACTCGCTGGACAGTAACTGTCTCCAAAGACCCTTGGGACACTTAAATGGCTCTTCCCCTTTGCTCCAAGCAGAGCAAATCCAAAGAGAGTCCAAGCTCAGTGGCCGTCCAGCACTGTCCACAGTAGAGCCCTGCATAGAAGCCCACACGGGGGCAAAAATAGCAGTCTCGGGGCAACCGGAGATGCAGAAGCCACAGGAAGAAGCCGCAGGCCAAGCGGATGTCAGCTGCTCCGAGGCCCCGCTGAGGTTCCTCCGATGTGCGGAGCTGCTCAGCCCTCACCCCTGCCCTCGCTGGCTCCTGCGACCACAGCATCAGATAAGGCCTCGGAAAAAGTGCTGGCTTCCTCCCTCTGGGAGGGTAATCTCAGAGCCATCTGTGGGGTACACTCCATCCCCGTTGCCTCTCTGGCTTCTCCTCCCCTCGCCCCTTGCTTGTTCTGCCCACCCTACCGATCTCCACCGGCTCACTCCCACCCTAGGGCTTTTGTATGGGCCGTTTCTCCCCCACACGCCTGCCAGGCCCACTCCCTCACCCCCTTCTAGCCTTTGCAACTGTCACTTTCTTAATGAGGCCTGCCTTGACCACCCTGTTTAACTTGCATACCCTCCCCACCAGCACTCTGGCTCACTTCACCTGCTTTCTGCAGTTCTTAGAACCTTCTACCATACTATGCGAGTGACTTACTTACCATACTTATTCTTTGTTTCCTGTCTCCGATGCAAGAGGGAAGCTCCAGGGGTCTCTGGTCACTGCTGTACCCCAGGGGGCCTGGAACAGTTTCTAGTACCAAGCAGATGCTCAGTGAGTCTTCCTTTAGGACACTTACACTTACATGTGTAAGTGGGGGGAGAAGAGCCAGCCCAGTAGAAGAGGGTCGAGCTGGGTTTGTTTGGATTCTTATTCCATGTGTACGCACACACATGGGCACATGTGCGCACACACACACACACAGGCCGTCTGCCACCTTTTGAGCCTCTAAGTGTTCGGGACAGGACTAGCCCAGGGCTGATGGTCATCCAGTGTTTGTAGGAAGGACTGATAGCAATGCTGGTTTACAGGAGACCTGTGCTCCAGGCCAAGAGGCTGGGCACATCCAAGAGTGTTCAGCGGAGAGGAGAGTAGTGGTCTGATGGGAGGCAGGGAGTGGTGGGGCTGGGGACATCAGCAGGACCTGGGGACCAAGGGGAAAATGTGGGTCTTCACCCTGAGGACAGCAGGAACTTTGAAGGGTTTTGAGCAGGGGAGCGATTTATTGATGGTTTAGGACGGGCTTCTCCCAGTTTGTGATTAGGTGCAAAAACCCAGTCTCTGTTCTCCTACCTTATAAAAGTTAACTCTATGGCAGGAACCCCTTGGCAATGCTTTTCACAAGGTTTCTTATGAATCCATTACATAGATGAGAAAACTGGTTTCACAGAATGGAGCTTCCCAGGATCTGCCCATCATAGTGCAGCCTGGGTCATTTTTTTAAATGAAAAATCAGAGCATGTTTCTCCTCTGCAAAAACTCTTGAAGGGATTCCTGCTTGGGATAAAATCCAAGTCCCTACCATGGTCCTCGGACCCCACATGATTTGGCCCCTGGTGACCACTCTGGTTTCCTCCTTGTCCTGCCCCTCTGCTTCCTATGCTCCAGCCACTTGATTCCCAGATGAGAGCTACCTGTGCGCTGACTCCAGGGACTTGGCACTTGCTGATCCTTCCCCCCGCAGGGCTCTACCCCTACTTAGCTCGTGGCAGGTTCCTTCTCCTCCTTCACAGCACCCCCAGTTTAACGGTCACCTCTAAAGACCGACCTTTCAAGCATGTTTCTCTCCATCTTCTGTCTCTGCACTCTCTCAGTTTCCTTCATCACATTGCTCAGAATTGTAGGCACTTTAGTGTGCTTGCTTGCTTGTCACCTGCCTCCTCCAGTGGATTCCGAGGCCTGTGGGGGCTGGGACCATGCCTGTTGGGGACCGGGGCAGCTCCGGGCCTGTGAGCTCTGGGCCAGGTGCTCCTGGACCCATCTGAGGAGACAAGCGCCTGAGGAGGAGCAGCCCAGTGGCTGTGACACCGGGTCTTGGTCCAGTCCCAGTGCGGCCTGCGTCCCCCGCGGTGTGAAATGCTCTGCCTGTGTGTCAGCAGCCTGGAGGATCCACGCGTGCTTGTGGAAAGACATCAGATCTGGGCTCAATCCCAGCTCAACCACCTAATAGCTGTGAGACCTTGGGCACTTTCCTTTACCTTTCTTAGCCTCAGTCTCCTCCTCTGTAAAATGGGCATATCGAAGGATGGTCTCTCAACAGGGGCCTAGCCCATGTGTGCACAGTTCTTGATTTAGCTCTGAACTCCCCAAACAAAGCCTGAATTCTGAAACCCCATGGGTTCTGGCTAACGGGCTGTGGACCCGTGTGTGCTGCCGCTGAAGACACTTGCGGGACACGGGAACAGAGCCAGAAACCTCTTGTTTCCTCTTGGTTTCTCGGCAGCCAGCCTCCTCTAAGTCACCTGGGGTTAAGTTGGGTTTTGTTGGCTCAGGGGCAGAGGTTAAAGCTTGGGCAGAATGAGCCCAGGTGCACAAGCATTTCTGGCTTGATTTAAAAGGCAAATTTCTTTTTTTATGAATCATCAGAAAAAGAAATCAGAAGGAAGTGTGTGACCAAGGAGAGGAAATTAGGGTTTATGAGCTACGTGAGTCACCCCTCTTCTGACTCCCGGGGGATCCCTTGCTCTTGGCAGTTTTCTTTCACCTCTGAGGCTCTCAGTTCTTCATTTTGGAAAACATACTGGGGACTGTCGTGGTTTTATTCTGGCTCCAGCCCTGCTTCCCTTTGTACCACCAATGTAGATTTCTCTTTTTTAATCACTGCCACACTGTTTTAATTCTTATTGCTTTAGCGAATGTTTTTTCCCTACCCAGGCTCTGCTCAGAATCCTGCGCCCTGGTCCCACCCTGAATCATCACAGTGGCTTCTGCCTGGCTTCCTAGATAGGCCCCAGTTTTACCTTCCCCAACCTTTTTTTTTTTTTTAAGATTTGATTTATTTTTAGAGAAAGGGAAAGGGAGGGAGAAAGAAAGGGAGAGAAACATCAATGTGAGAGAGAAATATCGATCAATTGCCTCTTGAACATGCCCCAGTTGGGGGATTGAACCCACAACCCAGCATGTGCCCTGACCAGGATTCGAACCACTGACCTTTCCCTTTGGGGGCTGATGCCCTACCAACTGAACCAAACTGGTCAGGGCCTCAACCAATTCTTCATTCTGAAGCCAGGAACCAGCTTCTAAAATGCAGCTCACATCCCAGGGGTCAGTCTCAACTCGCCAGTGTAGCCTTGAACTCTACCTGGATAAGGTCCTGCCTTTGCATCTCAGCTCTCACGGCCTTCCTCTTCAATGAATGAGCCCTCTTCTCCAGCTCTCTACCTTGGCACATGCTGTTCCCACTGCCCTCTCCCTTCCATTCTGGGCCTTCTCCCTTTACCCAGCTAATTCTGTTCAACCAGCAGGTGGATCTGCTTGGAAGCCACCTACCTCCTCTGAGCAGTCTATAGACTCCCATGTACTCTGGTTCCCAGCATGTTTATCACCCACATTTTAATTCTGTTACCCTCACTACACCATAGCCCCAGGAGGACAAAGACTGTGTCCCTTCCATCACTGGTACCCTCCCCAACACTCAGAACAGAAGACTATTTTAAGCAAGACTGAGTGGACAGCTTGCTTAGCGACCAGTGTGGTGAGGAGGTGACTCCTGAGGCAGTAGGTAGGGGTCCTGGGTCCTCGTCTACCCTGCTTCTGTCTGGCTCTCTGCCTGGGGTAGGAGATAGGGGGTGTCTACCATATTGCTTTTCAGTAGGCTTGAAACTGTTTCCACTGACAGCGATGGTGGGAAATATCCCACTTTCATTATAATATGTGCATTTTATGTACATTTCTCCCTTTGTCATCGAATCAAGTGCATATTTTTTCTATGTGTTTGTTTCTGGGTAGATCGCCTCCCGTCTGACTTTCCTGCCTGCGTGCCATGTCTTTTTGTCTTTCGACATCTTGCTGTCTCTTTAATTTGACTGAGCCATTTCTACACCGTATATATTAACTGTCTCATAGTTGGTGCTATTTTCTTAGTCTGATGTCCTTTTCATTTTGGTTTTATTATGCTTCCTTCTGCAGAAGATATTAATGCGTATGTATTTGAATCTGTCAATCTCCCTTCCTCCGTGATTGCTTCGAGGGCTGAGGAAGTTATCCCACCGCCGCACATCTGATAAACATTCTGTTCTGTTTTATGATATTTCCCTAAAACATGACTTTTTAATCTTAACTCTTTAATCTGTTTTGAGTACATTTCGGTGGGTGGCTTGCAGTGGGTATCTAGTTCAGTGTTCTTAAACAGGAACAGGCTAACCCTGAGCTCCCCATTCTGTTTCTTAAATCATTGGCCTTTGTCTCTTTGTTTCCAAAAGGAGAGACGAAACAGAGTAGTTGTGTGAGTGTGAACTTGCGCAGTTAAGATTGTGGCTCTGCCACCTCCTAGCTGTGTGATCCTTGAGCACATTGCTTCAACTGAACTTTTTTTCTCGATTAAATGGCATCATCATATCTCAGTCATAGGCTTGTTGCAAAGACTGAGTGAAATATCAGATGTAAAGCCCTGTCACACAGTACTGGGCACGTGGTAAGAGCCCTCCTTAACCGTAGTATGTTTCCATACATAGAGGGGTCTAAATCTGCACTTTCTCTCCTGTGGCATTGACTTAAAGTTCTCCTTCGACGTCACTACCACACGGCTTTAATTATTTAATGATTGTTTCATAGAATGTTTTATTCTCTGTCCAAACTAGGCACCCCAATGTGACTCTTCTTTTAGAAATATTGCTACCAATTCTGACCCTTGTTTTTTTTTCCAATGAACGTTGACCCCCCCCAGCCCCCATCCACTTTGTGCTCTAGCCCCACTTCAGGGGCTTGTCAACAACCCTCCTCCCCCAAACACACACCAAAGATTTTCACCCTCCCAGCTGCCTAGCCTTTGCTCACTCTGCTCCCTCTCCCTGGCAGGCGTGCAACAACTGCTCTCACCTGACCTGTCTCCACCTCGTGCCTTGTCACCCATGCGTGTCGTCAGTGCTGATGCCTATACGCCCTGTGGACCCCAAGCTTCCCTAGGGATCTGTTCTGTGTCCCTGGTCCCTTCAGAGACTGGCACGTAGCCAGATCAAGGCTTACTTAGCAAAGGCAGGGATACTCCCCACACCCTTGGGCCGAATCTGGCTTTCTCTGGAGGCACAGGCTCAGAGTGCCTGGTAACGTGGTGGCCGTAACCCTTGGCATGCTATTACCAGCTCCGGCCTTGGTTTCCCCAGTGGGGTCATGTTAGCCTGAGTCCCCACGACTTATCTTGCGCTTGGTGGCTCTATAGTAAAGATGAATTAGAAGACCTCTCTAGCATCTGCTGTGCCTTGGAGCGTGGTTTGCTCTCTCTTTGTAGGGGAGAAAAAGTCTGTTAGAACAGAGCCCTCCACCCTACCCCTACTGCCCTCTTAGCTGCTGTGTTGTAGGGTCCCCAGGGAGAGCCCCGACCTGGGGCAGAGGGGTTCAGCAGTCAAGAACAGAGAGCAGCTAGGGGCCCAGCCTTTCCAGGGCACCTCGGTGTGCCCGCACACTGGCAGGCAGGATGCACAACCCCACCAATTCCACTCCCTTCTTACAGGAGAAGAGTCAGAGCATCAGGGAGTGGGACCCCCTACCGTAACCACACAGCGTCTCTAAGTATGGAGCCCGGGCGTGAACCCAGGTCTGTGGGTTTCCAGAACTGCCCCAGTGTTCTCTAGGCCCCCAAGTCCAAGGCTGATTTTAACACAGAGCTTAAGAACATAGCCACAGTGTTTACAAACATAATTTCCTGTGTTATCTGGTACTGAC
>PVJD01015279.1:0-25550 GCA_004026545.1 Mormoops blainvillei | reverse complement strand
AGGTCTCAAGAGAAAGATTTCCGCAGAATATTCATCGGTTTTTCAGGTGTGCCCTTTCAGGGTCAGGGTGTCTCCTGATTGGTCTATGACAGGGTCTTCAGTCATTGCAGTTGGTTCCGGAACCACCCACCTGGTTTTGCAGCTTTTGTGGGCCTGGAGCTGAATTACAACTAAGGCCTTGATGTCATCTCCAGGGAGGAAAGGCCAGTTTTGCCCCCTGCCAGGCACTGGGGGCCTTTCATCCTGGTGACCATCTATCAGCACCTGGCTGTAAATTGCTCAGTTATTGTGTTCAGCTGTCTCAGTTTCCCTATTCCGCTTGCTAAGGAGTTTTTCTAGCTTTTTATTATCCTGTCTCACTAGACATGTGTTAAATTAGAATAATGGTCACTAGCTCCAATGCTCTGGGCAGTACTGAAATTTAGATTTGCTAGTAATATAAAACAGTGAAGCCAAAACTTAAAACCTGTAAAGCGATGTGTGTCTTAGAAGGTGCGACACTGATACACTGACACTAATAAAATTTCAGACATATAAGCCATATTTTCTGACCTTCATTTTTGTAAACAATATCTGAAAGCAAGCATGTTAGGAACCAAAGACAGATGAGCAGCCAAAATGCAGAGTGTTTGTCATGTTATGAGGAACGACATCTGTAACTGTACCATTTTTAAAAATACCCGGGAGACTTAAGTTTACTAAAAATCATTAAACTGTATACTTGAAATCAGTGAATTTTATATGTAAAATATACCTCAATAAAGTTACTAAAAGTACCCAGGAGACTGAGGAGCATATTTTTCAAATGAATTTTTGAAAACATACAAATGCCAAATAAAGTCAATTATAGTCATAAGGGAAAGGCAATCTGTTAGGTATTATGGATATTTAATTCAAACAGATGTCTTATACAGCTATACTTTAATGTTGTTAAACATGCCACTTTAGAAATGGATTTATTAATGAAATGTCAGATGCCATTACAACTATAGCTATTCAGGAATAAAAATTTTTAAAAATCCATTTTTTTTCTTTTTCTGAAATATTTACTATCATGCATACTTTCAGAAATTTGCAGCTCATGTACCCAACTCATCAATGACTTTCACCTTGACCACAGATGTATTTGTATGGAAAAACAAAACAGTATTTGCTAAGTATATGCAATATCTTCCACCTAATTAGTACCTCAGGGTAGGTTGTTTATAAACAGAAAACAATAAGGGACATGTTAAATATCCCCAGCAGTACTCTCTGTATACTGTCAGGTTTAGAAATAAGGAGGACTCTTTGCATTTTAAGGAGTAAGTCAGCTAGCTATGGGATTGCCATCAAGTACAAGGAATCTGACACAAATAACTTGTGATTCATAAAGAACTAATATAATCTGTAGCTTCATACACTAGAGAAATGAATATGGTTCCTTTTAGATTCAAATTAGAAATATGTTTAGAGGGCAACATGGAAATAGGTATGATTATTTTTTGTTTTCAAAATTAATTTTAAAAAGTGTTACTAAAAATATTTCACACATGATGATAAATACATCCCAACTCTGCACATCCCCCACTTTCGAACAATCACTGCCTAGAGACCACCTAGTATCTCTTTAATGGGCTCGCTATAGAAACCATCCATTAATCAGGAGGAATCTGGCTTAAGGGACCTTTAATGGGTGGCAGAGTGTTGTACCTCATGTTTCACATGCAGATGAGGTTGCCATCTGGTGGATTTTCTCTAACTAAACACTAACAACATTTATAGGTATAAGCAGAACAATCCTCTTCTAGGATTTGCTGCCACTTTTTAGAAAACATATAGTTTATTTTAACATTTACTGTGACTATGTTATGATTGCACTGAATGGGTGCCTGTTTTTTTGTAACTGTGAGAAAAAAATACCAGGAAAGAAAGTATTACTGGCAGAGAGGTCTGATCAGATCACTGGGGATGGGTAGGGAGGGACTGTAGGAGGAGGTTGCCTGAGGTAATGGTCAGCAGTCTAGGACGGGATTGGCTGAGAAGCTGAATGCCTCCAGAGCACAGGGAAGTAAAAGATAGAAGATTTGAAATAAAAGAAGTGCCCTCGGGGTCTCTCTGCCTCTCTCTTCCTCAAGAATGCCTAGATGATCATGCTGCAGCTGCCTACATTTACCAATGGATGGTATTTTGAATGGGAAGGAACCTCGGGCACAGCCTAGGATCGGGCTGGCTTGGCACAGGGTGACAGGGTTATTCTTCTTTGGGTGTTCTAGAGTGGACAAGTTGTGAGGCAGACACCTTCCATTCTTCCAAAATTGTGTAGCTTTTGTATCTTATGTTGTTTTAGTGTGTAAACTAACCCCGTAGAAATAAGATAAAAACTAACGGGGGGCATGATAGAACTCAGCTGTGAAAGTGTTTAGCCTTAATTGATAGTCTTAAGTAACTACTGCGCATAGGAAGCTATTATTCCAAAACTGTAAAGCTTTTGGAATAAAGACTCCTTTATCACCAAACCTTTGCCTCTAGAACTTTGCCTAGAGGTTAGCGGTGGGCAGCAGGACCCCACTTGCTGTTTGAAATTTTTTTGAAAGCTTCAGATTTAAAAGGTGATAAGTGTGGGATGGAAAAAGATATTCCATGCAAACAATAAAGAAATGAGAGCAGAAGTGGCTATACTCAAATCAGATAAAACAGACTTTCAGTAAAAGTAACAGCTACAATATAGTCACTAGATGGTGATAAAGGTGTCAGTTCAGAAATAGACCGCAATACAATAATAGTAAGGGACTTAGATTCATAACTTTCAACATTGGATAGATCATCCAGATAGAAAATTAATAAGGAAACAGTGTACTTAATCCAACAGTGCCAGGATGCACATTTTAAGTGCACATGGAACATTCTCCAGGATAGATCATATGTTCGGCCACAAAGCAAGCTGTAACAAATTGAAGAATATTGAAATAATATCACTTATCATTTCTGACCACAAAGGTCTATAACTAGAAATCAATAACAGGAGGAAAACTGAAAAATTAACAAAAATGTAGAAATCACACAACACATTCCTGAACAACCAATTGGTCAAAGAAAAAATCAAGCAAGAAATCAGAAAGTATCTTGTGAAAAATGAAAACAAAAATGCATTATACCAAAATTTATGGAGATGCAGCAAAAAGTTCTGAGAGTTTACAGTGATAAATGTATACATTAAGAAAAAAGATCTCATATAAATAACATGACTTTATACCTTAAGGTATTAAAAAAGAAGAACTAAGCCCAAAGTTAGCAGAAGGAAGGAAGTACGGAAACAAAATTATAGCAGGAATAGAGGAAATAGAGACTAAAAAGACCATATTAAAAAAATCAACGAAACTGAGTGTTATTTTGTTGAAAATATAAATAGAAGTTACAAACCTTTAGCTAAATTAATCAAGAAAACAGGACTCAAAAGGTAATAAATGTGACTTTTTTAATTTACAAAGTTCTTTCTAAACAAAAATTTTTACATTAATATTTAAAATATCTAGAAGACTTGTGACATCACATAGGCTTTGTTTTAAATATTACAGTGACTTCTGGTGCCATGTATGTCTTTACCTGACAGGATTAAAATGGGGATTCAAGGTCAGGTACATGCCTGCGCTATAAATGGTTCTGTCTCTAACCTACTCTAATATGAAATGGCTGTTGATTCAGGCATCGCTACCCACCTTTTCTAGCTTTTCTTTTCTCTCCTTATTTTCCCTAATGGAACTCTCTATAAAGAAATCTCCCATATATTGAAATATGAACTCTATTCCTTAGAAGATGTGGCAGTTGATTGAAAGTGTGCTATTAACCCACAGTTACTTATTCCATTTTTTCATAGAGACCAGTTAACTGAACTCTGCCTCGTGGTCATTAGCCAGCCACCTCAAAACCATGTAGTGCATTATTACTCGTTGATCACAAAGGAGAGCGAGTCATAAAGAACACGGGTTTTGGAGTTGGATATGGATTAAAATCCTATCTCTGCTGTTTTTTAAGTCATTCTCCTTCACTAAATAGTTTTCTGACACTAATTCCTCAGTTGTAAAAAATGAAATGGGGGAAATGACACTGTGGGGATGGTACTGGGTTGTTGTAGGGATGAAAGCACTTACTAAACAGTAGATTTTTAACACATCTCAGTTAAATATGAGAAGTTTCTTTTAGAAAACTGTGTACCTTGCTGCTTTTGTATAGTGATCATGTTGATCTATATACCTTTTTCCCAAAAAACCAAACAAACCCTGGAGCCCTATCTACTTTCCACTCTGAAGACTCCAATCAATACTACCACGTTTGCATAAAATAACCTGCATCAAAGCTAGTCCAAAAATAAGCCAGGAAGCAAATACATACATACATAAAAATATCAATACAAATTTAATATAAATATTAATACAAATGTAGTGGTTACCCCTAGGGATATGACATGACAACTGCAAATGTGATGTTATATGAATGGGTATTTATGACTTGGGATAAATTTTCCTTGAGAGTAAGATTGTGCAAATAGTTTTGTATGCAGAAGTGAGAACAATGAGCTCTGAAAAACAGTTAGATCAGCAGAATAGACCCTGGTGATGATGTGGATACTAATGCTGAAAATGCATATAAAGATTTAAACTTATTTCATGAAATATGAGGGGAGAAGAAGCACTATAGCTTAATTAATATATTTATATAATATAGCTTTAGTTATTTTATTAACTTGGAAATTTAAATACCATTAGTATATATTTGATTCATTCATCTATATCCCTAACAGCTTTTATAATCAAATTGATAAGAAAAATTTTTTAGTATCTTCTTATTGAGGTCTCCTTATATCTGAGGTTATATAACACACACTGATGACTGTAAAACTTATATCTCTAGCTTAACCCCTTTTTTTTTCTTTTTTTCAAATTATAGGACGAATTTCATTTAGAAAGCTGCAGAGGTAGTGGAAGTGAGCCAGCTGGGCTGTGTAGGCTCTGGAAACAAGTTACAGAAGCAAAAGAAGGGTTCTTGGAGGTTAGGAGAGAGAAAGGCAAAAATAAGGTGCCTGGGGGGAAGAAGGCAGGGGAGGGGAACGGTGGGTGTGCTCCAGAAAAGGAGGGGGAGTGAACCCTAACCCTTTTTCTTGAACTCTAGAGTCTCAGAAAGCTAAATATATCCTAGACATCTCCACTAGTATGTTCCACAAGAAAAATGGCAAAGTCAAATGGTTAAGAGTGCAGACTAGTGTTAAACAGACTGGGATCAACTCCTGACTCCATCATTTACCAGCTATGTACCATTGGACAAATTACTTAGTTTCTCTGTTTCTTCATCTGTAAAGTGGGAATAAAAATAATATTCATGTAATAAGACTATTGTGAAAATTAAATGAAATATATACCTAGTGCCCTTGGCTGAATGGAATCTAGTAAAAAATCAATGTTATATATTCCATTAAAAGAAATACAAATGCATATATCTCTTTAAAACCAGTAATTTTTTTTCCCTAATGTGCCACGGTTGGCAACTCTTTTTCTAGACTTGCTGCACCTGAACTGGTTTTAATGATGTTTTGCAGCTGTTGTCAGAGGTTAGCATGTATGAATTATATACAAAGATATACATATATTTGGAATATTAACTACAAAATTAATTCTATTTGTATTGAGAGTTGGTAAAACAGAAAAATAAAAATATTTTGCATCATTCATGTGGTACTATTCACATAATACCATATAGAGTATAGTAGTTATTTTGCATATGTCTTATCTTCAATACCAGGTTATGAGCTTCTTTTATGAAGCGAACATATCCTCAAGATTTGTCACATAATGAAACAAAATATGAAGCATCAAAGTGGATCATTTGGCCCCTTCTCTTCTTATCCTCTTCCAGAATAGCCAGCATTCTCTTAGAGCTGTAGCTGGGCTCAACCCATTCAAGCCTCAGCACAATCTTTGTAGTTTTAGCCTTTTTGTGCAAAATTGGCTTGTCTACCCACCATTCCCACTCTGCTATCTGTTGTAATGCCATTTTCTCTGTGCATACAGAGAAACTTTGCCCATCTTATACTGCGTCACTTTGTGAGATTGATGCTTGCCACATTTTTACAGAAAGTATTGAAGGTTTTAGGAACATTCACCATGTTTGTTAGAGCACTATCAACTGAAAGAAGTAAGATTATGAGCTTCTCGATAAAATGAACAGCATCTTAGACATTTTTATATTCTCTCCTTCATAATGCCTATCAAATTGCTGTGCACAGAGTATGTACTGAGTATTAAGTAAAAAAGAAAGAAATCTGCCTTTTTCTTTTACAGTAAAAATATGCAAGAATTTCAATATTAAGTAGTCTGCAGGCTCAAATATGTATTTTTTAATGGGGGGGAGGATAATTTAATCTGTCATTTCCTCTCTCAATTATGTTTCAAATCCTAGACCAATTGCATACACATTCCATACCAATGAATTCTTGGTAATTTGTTTGACTAAATGTGTATTAAATCACCTAGGAGTTTTGTGAAAGTTTGATCACTTGGAAATATAAGCCACATTACTTTTAAAAACAGGTTTAACAGTTATAGTAATGTCTTGGCAAGTTTCTCTTTCGTCTCTCTCCTTTTATTTCATCTCTTACAAAATATCTGATGGTAACCCTGGTCGGTGTGGCTTAGTTAATTGGAGCATCGTCCCATAGCTGAATGGTTGAGGTGAGGGCACATACCTTGGTTTCAGTTCAATCCCAGCCTGGGCAATATACGATCCCCCATCCGGGTGCATATAGGAAATAAATAAATAGTTTAAGAAGGAAAGTGGAGTATAAAAAACAACAAAATATTTGATAACATATTTTATAAAACAGTGAATTATTTAAATGAAAATTCTTGCTTGAAGTTCTACATAATTAACCTTCAAATTCAAGTACATAAGGTGAACTATGTTATTTAACATGAACATACCGAAAGGACAGCAAAAAGCAGGGAGAGTGTTGAAAATTATTCTACAAGTACAAACACAGGGTCTGGCACAAATAATACCCCTTTTTATTACAAAATCTTTTATTACAAAATCATAAGTATGTAATTCTGTAATATAACAATATCACACTCAAGCACACCATATGACATTGTAGGTGAAATGTTCAAATTAAAACTATAAATTATTACACCCATATTATTACCCTACCAACCACACTCAAGTAGCCCTTACTTCTGCTGGACTCTGTATATCTAGAGCAGTACTTTAAAAGGTAGGGATGGGAAAGGGAAAGGGAATAAGAACATTATGAACCTTTGGTGGCATTTCCCCCCTTTCCTCCTCCTCATCCATTTGCCCTCCCCTTTTTACTGTTTAAATTTGTTTGTCAAATAATCACTAACCACTTACTATGAAATAAATCATGAAAAGTGTT
The DNA here is from genome assembly GCA_004026545.1 of Mormoops blainvillei. Taxonomy (NCBI): domain Eukaryota; kingdom Metazoa; phylum Chordata; class Mammalia; order Chiroptera; family Mormoopidae; genus Mormoops; species Mormoops blainvillei. The sequence goes on along the minus strand of PVJD01015279.1, from coordinate 18,145 downwards.
TTTCATAGTTACTGGTGCATAGCAAACACTCAGTAAAAGTTAATCATTGTTAGCAATTATCATTATGGTGTGCAGCCCCCTTTTTGCCCTTACTTTAACCTCTTTTCCCAAATTTACATACAGGCAGGGCTGGCATAGAGGAGGAGCCGCAGAGTCTTTTGAAAAATATTTAAGGTCTGAATCATTTTGTAAAACTGCTATATTGAATTCACCCATTTCATGAAATCTACAACATTGAACTCCCTGCTCCATCCTTCCAGTCAGGAACCTTTCCATCTTGTCACTGAATGGCATGCTTCTTAAAGTTCCTTGATGAAGGCAATTCATGTCTACAGATGTTTTTCCATAAAAAATGCATTCTATATCCAAAAAATGCTAGACAAGCCCGTATATCTTATATTTATGTATCAACTTAAAGTAGCTATAATTTTAAGTATTTGAAATTTGATGTAAGTCAGTTTTCTGTAGCAACAGACCTTTCCCTTTTGCATGGTGCAGCAATCGTCATATACATGGCTTAATATTATAGAATTATTAATATCGTGTTTCTCTTAGAGAGATTTTTACTTTTCTGTTGCAAAGTATGCTTAATTTCTCACCTTCAGTGTTATTAGCTTTGGACTTCATTATTTCTCAATATAGAGTGTGTTATAAGACTTCCAGTTAAACAAGGCAGATTAGACACATACATTTATTGTTGCTGCCTCATGAAGCTCCACTAAAATGACAGCGGACTTTTTTCAGGCATAAATGGAGAAGGAAAATGAAAACAGGAGAGTGAGGCAGGATAGTAAGAAGCTAGGAAAATTCCTGGGCAAGTGGATGGGGAAACTGAGACACGAAAGTCAAACAAGGCCAAACAGTTTGAGCAACTTGCAGGCAGCTGGTGAATCGCAAGAGCTTACCTCCCCTAACCAAGGACACTTGAGGGTGAATGCCTTGTACCTCTCTTCCCTAGCCAAAGAGCACAGAGCTTAAATCCCCCGGGCCTGGAAAATAAAGAACAAAGGCCTGAATAATGCCGTTTGTGCCCGGGGCAAATGAAGTCAGAGAAATGAATTTAAAAAACCCATTAAAATGCAGACAGACCCAACATAAAACAACACAGAGGACCAAAGAATATCCCCAAACCCTCTATGCACTCATTTTGACGCATCAGCATATTAGAACTGCGACTAGAAAACTAATGAATGTTCTGCTAAAACCCTCCCCTAAGATTCTCACCCACGAAAAGAAGATAAAAAGTCCTGAGAACAAAGACACAGTGCAGGCTCACCCTAGAGCATGCCTATGACCCTTCCCAGGTATGAACTTTTAGGTTCCTAAAGTCTAAGGTTCCCAAGGAGACTCGCAGCCACTGGGGGCAGTGGGCACTGGGCCGTGGAAGCTCAACCCGGGCTTATCCCCATCCTGTCTCCAGGGCCCCCTTTCCCTGACTTCCAGGTGAGCTAACAGCAGCCCCACCTTGGCTCACTCTTTTCCTAAAAGTTTTATAGGAAGCCAAAGCAGCCCTGCCTAGGCTTTCTCTGTTGTTACTTTTTATACCGTAAGTCCTTCCTTTGTTTCACTGTCATCAACCTCAATAAACGTATTCTCAAAATCATCTGACTCATATTGTGAAGTCTTTCCTACAGGAACACACACACTACAGGCGGGGCTGAGGCAGACCTGCTTGTGGCCGGTGCCTGTCTGGTAACAAGAGGAAACAGCAGCAGACATCTGAAGCAGGAAACATTTTGGCACTTGGAAAGCAATGGATGAGGTGAATGCTAAACTAACTTAAACTGGAGAAAACTCAAACTAAGGCTAGTGGTGATAAATTCAGGTATAGGATGAAGGGAGAGTAAAAAGAGGATTGATTGAAAGTATGTATAAGAAAAAATTAGATCCCAAAAGCCCCTTATTCACTCCTACAAGATTCAAGTTTTAGTTTCCAGAATAACTGAAACATGTTTCCAGAAAAGTAGTCCTAGTCTTGGAATCAATATGCATAGATCGAGTCTCTATATATTAAATAGCAGACACCCCTCAGTCACTTTTCTGCTGCTTGGTTTCTAACATATTTTTCAGATGAACAAAACATTGCAGGATTCTGGTGAAACTGCCCAGCACTAGTGTAATGTTCTAAAGACACTGATATTTGGGGTTCTCACTCTGTGCAGTTACTCCCCGGTTAAGCTCAACAATCCACAAGTCCCAAAAATGTAGACAGAATTTTTTTGTGCCTCACTCTTAAATATTTTTGGCTAACCAAACCCCTAGATATTTGCAGAAAGACTCTAAAATAAAAAAAAGATTAAAACAACAGCAACAATAGTCAATGCAAATGAACCAAAAATTTGAAATTAATATCTTCAGAGATATGAAAAGATACTAGAGTCAAGACAAGAACAGTATGCTGTAAAAATGGAACTTTTAAGGAATGAGGAAGAGCTCTTAGATATTAAAATATATATATTAGAAATCTGAAAAAACAGAAAAATAAAAAATTAAATTAAAATGCTTTTTAATGTTTTTAATCTTTAAAAAATATATTTTATTGAATATGCGATTACAGTCATCCCAGTTTTTCCCCTTTGTCCCCCTTCATCCAGTACCCCCACTCCCTTAGGCAATCCCCCCATCATTGTTCATGTCCATGGGTCATGTGTATAAGTTAACAATTCAACACCAAAAAAACAAATAATCTGATTTTAAAAATGGGCAGAGGATCTAAACAGACATTTCTCTGGAGGACACAGATGACCAATAGACATGAAAAGATGCTCAACATCACTAATCAGAGAGAAGCTGAATAAAATCACAATGAGCCCTGACCCATGTGGTTCAGTTGGCTGACCATTGTTTGATTCCCGGTCAGGACACATGCTTGGGTTGCAGGTTTGGTTCCCAGCTGGGAACCAAAACTGACAAAAGGCAACTGATCAATGTTTCTCACAATGATGTTTCTCTTCTTCTCTTTCGCCCTCTCTAAAAAAAATAAATAAATAAAATCTTTTAAAGAAAGCATAATGAGATATTACCTCACACCTGTCATAATGGCGATCATCAAATAACCAACAAACAGCAAGTGTTGGCAAGGATGTGGAGAATCGGGAACCCTTATGCTCGGTTGGTGGGGATGCAGATTGATGCAGCTACTGTGGAAAACAGTGTAGCGTTTCCTCAAAAAATTAAAAATGGAACTGCCTTATGATCCAGCAATTCCTCTACTGGGTATATATCTGAAGAAATCCAAAACATTAATTTAAAAAGATATATGCACCCGTATATTTATTGCAGCATTATTTACAATAACCAATATACAGATGCAACTCAAGTGATCATCGATAGACAGGAGATAAAAAAAATGGTGGTACATACAAACAATGGAATATTTCTTGGCCACAAAAAAGAATGAGATCTTACCACTTGCAACGACATGGTTGGACCTAATGGGTATTATGCTAATTGAAATAAGTCAGACAGAAAAAGACAAATATTGGGTTGGCCAAAAGTTCATTTGTTTTTTATCCATGATGGCTCTAATAGCACTTAGTTGTGTTTAACTTCATTAGAAACAATTTCGTTAGATCGTATTGTGACAGCTGTCATATCAGCATGCATTAAAAAAAGTATCAAAATTGGTGAATTTTTGTGTAGCCATTTTAATATTGAAGATGGAAGAAAATCTGCAACATTTTTGGTATATTAAGTTTTCTTATCTCAAGAAAGGTAAAAACACAACTGAAATTCAAAAAAAAAAAAGATGTGTGCAGTGCATGGAGAAGGTGCTGTGACTGATTGAACGTGTCAAAAGTGTTTTGTGAAGTTTCGTGCTAGGAATTTCTCATTGGACAATGCTCCACAGTAGGGTGGACCAGTTGAAGTTGATAGTGTTCAAATTGAGACATTAATTGAGAGGAATTAATAACGCAGGAGATACCTGGCATATTCAAAATATCCAAATCAATAAAGTTATTGGTGAAAAAAAAATGTCCTTTATTTTACAGAAAAAGTCATACGGACTTTTTGACCAACCCAATTCCATATGATTTCACTTATAAGAGGAATCCAAAGAGCAAAATAACCCAACAAGCAAAACAGAAACAGACTCATAGATACAAAGAACCAACTGAGTGTTGCCAGGTGGCACAGAGGTTGGGGTGGGGCTGGGTGAAAAATGTGAAGGAATTGAGAAGTACAAATTGGTCATTACAAAATAGTCACAGGGATGTAAAGTACAGCATAGGGAATATAGTCAGTAATAACTATACTGCCAGGTGAGTTATGGAATTATTGGGAGTATCACTTCATAATTTTTATAATTACCTGTCCATTATGGTGTACAACTAAAACCCAAAGTAATATTGAATGTGAACTGTAACTGAAAAATTAAAAAGGCTATAAGAAACTTTTGATAATTAACATTAAAAATAAATCTGAACAGAATAGTTAGGTTTAAGGATTCTATACTGTGCTGTATTTAAAAGAATAAGAAGAATCATTTCTGGTTTATCATTCTTTAAAAATTATATTGCTCTTCCGGCTGGTATAGCTCAGTGGATTGAGCGTCGGCCTGCGAACCAAAGGGTTGCCAGTTCAATTCCCCAGTCAGGGCACAGGCCTGGGATGCATGTGCGACCAAGGAGGGGCACGTAAGAGGCAACCACACACTGATGTTTCTCTCCCTCTCTTTCTCCCTCCCTTCCCCTCTGTCTAAAAATAAAATAAATAAAATCTTTAAAAATATAAAAATTATACTGTTCTTCATGCTTTATATTATAATGCAGATATCATTATTGTAGGCACATCATCAAAGGGTAGGTCAGCATAGTATAGGAGAGCTCTACTATTATTATCAGCTTTGCTATTATAATGTCAATGGGGAAGATCACAACATTATTTGAATGTGTTTCGTGTTCATAAAATGAAAAGAATGGATTCCATGGTTTCTTAATTCTAAAAGTCCACAAAACATCAATCAGTCTATGGAAAACAAATAATCTATTGTTGGGATAGAAAAGAAAACATGTTTTATTTATCTTAGCATTTCCCAAAGGGCTTAGTTCCTACCTAATAATTTAATTCTTTTTAGTTCAATAAACATTTATTGAGTATTGTCTAGGTTCCAGGGACAGCACTAAATGCTGGGAATTCACAGATGACTTAGACATGGTCTCTATCTTTTAGTATTTTACAGTCCAGAGGAAGAAAAAAGTATATAGAAAGAAGAGAATATCAATTCTTGATATTTAAACATCAAGAATTATGACAGAGTTAGGCAAAGAGTAGTATTCGCACATACTATGCATACTTTGAGGCCTGAGAGAAAGGCTTCCTTTGGAAATTTCCACCTCTACTGAATCTTGAAAGATTAGTTAGCCATATTGGTGAGGAGGTAGGAGAAATAGCAAGAACAGAAACAAAAAAGTGTAAAATTGATATAAAGAAATTAATATTATACGTTCATTACACTTTCCTTCTGAATATTTAAAAAATAAAATAGACCTTCAGTTATACAAAATCAGTATGAAATCACCCTTTTCATAAGGTTAACTCATGCTACTTTATTTTTCATATTTCCTTTTGGACTCAGCAATAAATAGCTTCATGTTTATCTGGGCTAATATGTATGATATTTCTTCTAAAATGCACATTAGAAATCCTTGGTTTCACATGTCATAAAAAACTAAAATATTTTGAAAGGGGACAAAAAAAGAATCAAAGGATTACTGGGTATCTTATGGAAGGCCAAGCATTGTCTAGCACATCCTCTTGGTTATCTGATTCTCTATTAGCATGTTGCACCTTTCATTGGATTAAAAAGAGCCCCGGAAATATTGCCTCAGTCCATTGGTACCATCTGAAAGATATCTAAGTGATATTAACTCAGATGCCTGAACACCAAAGTCTATTTTTTGAAGTGGCAATCATGTGAAGTTCTTTTCCATGAGACTCTGAGATTGCTCTTCTTTGTTGAAAATTAAAACTCTCTCCTGCAGTTTATAGTAGAACCTTCAGGTAAGCTTAGAGTAACACAAGAACATTAAGAAATTTAATGGCTGTGTTTAATTTCTTTCTATTGCCAATCTTGTCATAACAGAAAGGAGTGAAATTCTGTATTGGAGTCCAGCATACAGGCACACATCAGAGATATGGTGGGCTTCATTTCAGACTACAGTAATAAAGCAAGTATCATAATAAAGCTGGTTGTAATCTTCTTGGTTGTGGATTGTCTTGCCTTCCATTTGTGAAAAAAACACAACACCTGTGAAGCACAATAAGCTGGAGTATGACTATCTGCATAACTATTGGGTTGGCCAAGAAGTCTGTTTAGATTTTTCTGTAAAATAAAAGACACATTTTTCATTTTCGCCAATAACTTTATTGATTTGGATATTTTGACTATGTTGGCTATCTTCTGCTATTGGCTTCTAGTGGGTAGAGGCCAGGGGTGATGCTAAATATCTTCCAATGCACAAGACAGCCCCACAGCCAATAATTATTTGGTCAAAGTGTCAATATTACCAAGAAACTTCACAAACCACTTTTGACATGTTCGATCAGTCACAGCACCTTCTCCATACACTGCACACATCTTTTTTTTATTGTGTTTCAGTTACGTTTTTACCTTTTTTGAAATAATAAAGCATAATATGCCAAAAATGTTGTATATTTTCTTCCATCTTCAATATTAAAAAGGCAGCACAAAAATTCACCAATTTTGATGTTTTTTAAAATGCACTCTGATATGACAGCTGTCAAAATACAATCTAACAAAATTGTTTTGAATGAAGTTGAAGACAACTATGAACTACTAGAGCCATTACATGGCAAAAACTAAACAGACTTGTTGGCCAACCCAATATTTCATAAGAGTTTTGATGAGGGTTACCTTTGAAGGTAAAACAGTTATGAACAGATATGCTTTATGGAAATTCCTAGGGGCTTCCCAGAACGCATACGATTTCTAAAATGTTCATATTAATAATATTTTACCCAAAAATTGATTTGCAGAAGGGTAAGTGTCCCTTCTGATCTGACAACTCTCCCCAATCAACTTTACAATAGTAATGCATTAAACAAACCTAATTATTCCCAATATCTGTTTTTATAAGGTGACAGAGAAAATCTTTATGATTCCAAAGGCCCTCTGAAAAATCTTAGTTGTCTTCTGTATAAAAGTTTTAGTTTTAGGTATAAAACCCATCAATTTTAGTTCTAAACTTAGGAACTGGTTTGGGGAAGGCAAAATTAAGAATCATCAGAGATTTCTGCACTTGACTACATAGGAACCTGAATGACTAAGAAACAATACTGCCATACCTATTTAATCAAAGTAAAAATAAAGCATTTGAAAAGAAACACAGGTGGTAATACTATTGTAGGTGAAGAGCCTATGTTCTAAGGTTTTTCCCCCCTAAATAATCATGGACATAATAAAGGCAACTTAAAGAAAATTATTCTTATAAGACACAGAATCTCTGCTATCTAGGCAGGTCACACAAGGTACAGAATAACTATTCTATTGTAGGTAGAAGCATTACTTACTAAATAAAGGAAGCAAGACAATGTAAACTGAGGTAGTACTGTAAACATTTTAATATGCAGGGGTGGGCAAATGTAGGTTTACAGGTATACAAATAAATAATATACTGCTTAATAAATAAATAATAATGCAAAGATAAATTTTGTGATGTGTGTACTCACAACTGTAAACCTATTTTGCCCGCCCCTGTATTTCATAGCTTCTTTTCAGACTTAGGTGTTACAAACCAAGGCAAAGAAAATTCACTTTATAAGTTTTGTCCTTTTTATAATCTCTCATATTCTTTTAGATGATTGGTGAGGTCAAAATGGTTTTCATGATAATGCTAAGATCTTATCAGCCTTTTGACTCTCATATTCTCCTGAGTATACAGTCAGGCTTTTCAGATGCTGTGCGATGTGTGATAATGCAATGGAATGAATGAGAAGAAGATACAAGGATCCAGCTTTCTTCTTTTAGACCCCACAGTAACATAGATTTGCAAAAATGTGAAACGATCTATTCTTTCCATGATTATTTTTGTTTTAAAATACAGTTCTTTTGTTACAAAAATAGGTTATTTGTGTTAACATGCAATGTGCACATCGCTGTTACTTTCCAATGAATCAATAAATATTTTAAATTTTCCCATTTTTAATCTCTAATATGGTAAATATCAACAGTTATAACACACATTATCATCCATACACAAAATCTCCTTGAGGTTCTCAGTAATTTTTAGGAGTATAAAGGCATCTGGAAACCAAATAGTTGCTTGAGGAAAAAAAATGTTATTTTTGCTTGAAAAAAAGAAACATATTGTAATTCTCTGTCACTGTTATTACTCCTTAAAGAATCTCAAGCCCTGGCTTGGTGACCCAGTTGGAGCATCATCCCATATGCCAGAGTTTGTGGTTCAATTACCCGTCAGGACACATACCTAGGTTACAATACAGGTTCAATCCCAGTTGGAAGTGCATATGGGAGTTGACTGATTTATGTTTCTCTCTCACATCAATGTTTCTTCCCCCTTCTCTCTCCCTTCCTCTCTCTAAAGTTAATAAGTATATCCTTGGGTGAGTATTAAATAAATAAATAAGTAAATAAAATCTCAACCATCCATATTAATTAAAGTTTTGAACCAAAGTGACTAACTTCTAATTTAAAGAGAAAGGTGCAGGGTGGATGAATGAGAACTGTTTGGCATATACACGCATTTTAACAGGCTAGCAGAACTTATGACATGACAAAACTTTTTACAAGTACACAAATCCTTTTATAACCTCCTAAAGTGGCAAAAATAAACACATTCATTATACAACTTCAAGATATAGCTTCTCTATAGCATTTCAAATAAGAATCAAATGTATGCAAGCTTACAATTATGTTTAAGATTTTATTATTTATTTATTTATTTATTTATTTATTTTCAGAGAGAGGGAAAGGGCGGGAGAGAGAAACATCACTGAGTGAGAGAAACATGGATTGGTTGCCTCTCACATGCTCCAAACTGGGGACCTTCCCTGCAACCCAGGCATGTTGCCCTGACCAGGAATCGAACCAGCAACCTTTCAGTTCACACTCCACTGTTACAAACCACTGAGCCACACCAGCCAGGGCAAATTATGTTTAGTTTAAACCAAAGTTTCAATATTCTATTTTACTTAAAAGGTCTCTAGCAGTGCATTAATTAACTTAATTACGTGTCAGTCCCGGATTTTAAGTTGCTTAAAGATCTTGGAAATCATCTGCAAGCTGGCATCGTACAAAGTATTGTTACTGTTGAAATAGTTTGTCAGAATACTGATTCAATGTAGTTGAAAACAAATGTTAGCAAGAAATGTCCAAGCCTGTAGAGAATTTTTATGAATTTATTTGAGCTAAACTGATGACAATTGCCGGGAAGCAAAATCTCTGCGGGTTCAGAAAATGCTGAGGGGGGTGGGGTGGGGGAGAATGGCAGTTTGGAAGCTTCCTCTATACATTACAATTGAAGGAGGAGTTGTAAGGGGGGGGTTACATGAAATTCACTGGTGGTAGATTAGGGAGGCAGGAGACAGCAAAGCTGCAAAATCTCTGAGATAGGAAAAAGAGTAAACTAGAGAGACAAATACTTCTTTTACATTGGTGGGTAGTTAATATTTAGAGCACATAGAGATGGTATTCAGACAAGATAACAATGAAGTGCTGTGGTCTTGGGCTCTGGTGCGGTGGGTATAGGGGTAAGGTTTGATTAGGGATCTGGAAAAAGGAAATTACTTTGACATTCCAAAGATGTGTTATCTTACTTTCAAAAAGACAACAGACAGCCTCAGTTAAGGTAAAGATTGACCTTTGTCAAGGAAGATATGGGCCTAGCACAAGACTACCTGTCATGCTTTGCTTTTAGTTACAAAGTTTTAATTTCAGACCATCCTGTGTGGTTACTTTCAGTCTCTGAGTTTGTAAGGCACAGCTGCATGGCCTCTCCTGAACTTGTCAGGTTTAGTATGTGGCTCCTTTTACTCCCACACAAATTTACCTTTTTCATAATTATAACCATTTTTAGATGTAATATTAACTAATTTGATCAGTAAGCCCGTATAAATTTAGAGAAAACACACCCAAGTAAATAAAATGCATGCTTGTATTATACTTAACATTAATAAACAGATAAAAGACTTAATTGCCCAAATTTTACATTAATCATATAACCTTGGATTCTTAAAACAGTTCTGGATCAGTTTGTGGAAGATGCTTTATTAAAGTGTAGCACATTTAAAATATTAGAAGTTCAGTTTACTTATTTTTGGGAAATTTAAGAACATTTAATTTACATATGTGCTTATTCTCTTTGTGAGCTAATCGGAACAGTGCTCCTTTAATTTACTATCTTGCAGACATAGGAAAAGATTTCAGAGACACACAAGAGGTAAAGGTCTTTCTGAATTATAGAGTACTTTGGAATATTTTTATTTTATATTTCAATAAAAATGTATTACTCTTATTCAGCAGGAAATATGGTTCTGTTTATGCTTTATTATTCGACCATGACCTTTCTACACTTATTATGAAACAGTAGTTTCACTGTATCATTCATTTGTGAAATTTGTTACCAAGAGAGGGGTAGCTGATAGGTCACTCCTCAGAAAGACAATTACCCAAGCCACAAGACTTAAAGGTTAAAAAGAGGTTTTTTTTTTAGCCTATGCCTAATTCAACTCCAATCCTTTTCCTCTTTAAAAGAATTTCTTCTCAAAACTTCCCTGCTGTATATAACAAGGCATGGAAAAGTATAAATATATGCTAAAGTGATATTTTAAGTAGTAAACAAGGAAGACATTAGAATCACATAAAGCGGGTAATGGCCTTAATAGTGGTAGGAGAAAGAACGGGAGTGTTGGAAATCACCGCTCCAGTACTTGACTGCTTGATTGAAATGTATCTGTGGTACATAGTCATGCTAATGTACAATTTTACATTTCATTATAATTTAAATTGATCATAATTTCACATTTTAAATGGCTCAATGGATGGGTTCAATTCATTATAGCTGTAAGCTTCAGGCCTTAATGCCTCCTTTTTACACACAAAGCTTATGGTAATTGTCTTGCTGCAGCTTCCAAAGAGACCCCATAGAGCTCTGGCTTCTTGAGAACCACAGTTGGAAGAGCCCATGCTAATGAGTGATTTCAGAAAGGCACTTTTTATTTCACAGGCCCTCACGAGACTCCTAAAGCCATCGTTCATATGTGCCTTGGCAAAACATGATAGCAAATAAGGAATCCCAAACTTCTGTAACATTAAGATTTGTGATACCCGGGCAATGAATCAAACACAAGGATAAGGTGCGAGGTTTCATTATTTTTTAAAATGCCACTTTTGAAATAAGAATCTGTCAATTCCCCACCCTCTGAAGGCGACTGTCCCACGAACTGCTTCCTGCACGCAAAGAGCTTCCGACAGAGCCTGACACACAGGTCGCTAAGCAGTCTTTGGCCCCACCCCCAGCCGGGCTACACAAACCCTGTTCCCGGCGCCCCTGGGCAGCCACGGCCAATTTCCGCCTCCCCCACTGAACGTGGAACGGCAGTTCACGTGGCCTCGTACGTCACATCCGGCCCCTGGGGTTCTGGCTTGGTAACCCTCGCGATGAAGTGCGTGTTTGTTACAGTTGGGACCACCAGTTTTGACGATCTCATTGCGTGTGTCTTGGCGCAAGACTGTCTGCAAGTGAGTCGGGGAGGCGGGAGGGTGGTATATGGGCTCGCCGCGGTTGGCTCGCCAGTCGCCTCCACCCTGGGTAACCTTCCGCAAGAGCCGCCCTAGGAAAGAAGACCCGCAGCATGACCTCAGGTGTCTCAACCCCTTTGCTGGCTCCTCCCCCCGCCCGTTTGAGCCCTCTGTCTCTGCCAACTTCCCCACTGCCTTCCCAGGCCGCTCCTCCCTCGCCTCTCCCCTGGCTCCTCCTCCCCGTCTCCCGCCTTTTCCCCTCAAATTCGCCGCCTCTGTCTCTCCATTCTCAGGCTTTGCCCCTCCTTCTAGCAGCTCCGCCTCTAGGGCCAAGGCCCGCCTCCCCGCCTTCTCCTCTGGCGCGGTGTGGGCCGCGCGCCGCGCGCCGCGTTGGGCACCTGGACGTCTCAGCGCCGTCCGCCAGGCCTGGTTCCGAGCCGAGCCGGCTGGACCCAGTTCGTCCCTATCGGCTCGCGGCTCTTCACTCACCGCCCTCTTTTCTACGCCTTCGAAGAGACCCTGCGACTTGCCTTCTTTGGCGCTCTCACGGCAGGTCATTGGTCTGAGGTGGCGTGGCGTCTCCGCAGGGCTCGTTCGCTCAGCCAGACCTGGGAGGCAGAACGGAGCTCTTAGTTGGTCTCCCCCCGAGTTTTCGGCGCCTTTTCCAGTATCTGCCTGGTCTCAGATTTCTTGCGGGGCCAGTTCGTTAACGGCTCAGTGAGGTGGGTCGCTTAGGTCCACTAGGACTAGTGAGGTACCTAATCAGGTACCCGGGACGGGGGAAAATAGGTCATTTTGAGAAAAACTAAAGAAATCGGCTGCAGTTAGACTGTTTGGCAGCCCGTGTTCTGAGCTGAACACCGACTTTAGGGTTTGTTGTTTTAGTGCTTTTTTACAGTAACGTGTTTAAAAGGCCCGCCTTTTCTTTTTCTTTTTTTTTTTTTTGCCCCGTTTCAGATCATTAGGAGCCTTGGTTACAACCGCCTCGTCCTACAAATAGGTAGAGGAACGGTGGTACCTGAACCATTCAGTACTGAGTCATTTACTCTGGACGTCTACAGGTACAAAGATTCATTGAAGGAAGACCTTGAGAAAGCAGATCTAATCATTAGTCACGCAGGTAAAGTGCCTTAGAACTTTAAGATTTGATATTTCATAGAAAATAAATAAGAACAGAAACATAGCTTTTGGAGGTAAAATGAAAGCACTAGAGTAACTCATTGTAGCCCTTTTGAATATAATTGAACATAACAATTGAGAATATTATTGGTTGGAATTTTATTTCTGGGTGGTAGAAAGATGGGAAATTAATCACCATAGCCCAGCTTTAAACAAGGGCAAAATAATTCACTTAATGATGTGTGTGAAGGGTTATCAGTTGAAGTTAGTATTTGGGCTTAGATTTGAAGTAATGTTAAGCCATTTAATTGGTTGGATTAGTCATGGAGAAATTTACTTTGAAAGATGTGTTCTGTTTCTACTAAATGTGGATGTAAAGTGAATGAAGTAAAAACTATTCTGTAACAACTATATATTGCCTGCTCCTCAGGGAACCATCCTGATCTAGTTAGACTGCCAGGATCTTTAGAAAAATGTTTTTGGGGAGCATTGCGATTTTGACTGCGGGGCAAGTGAGGGAGGAACAAGTTTTGTGGCTCTTAAAAAAACCTAGTTTGGAGAGAGACAAGTCATTAGAAACAGGCATTACTAACAAATCAGTGTTTACGAATGGATACTAGCTAACAGCTTTTGGCACTGGTATGTGCTATGTGTATATAACTGGTTGAATTTCCCAAAAAATCCTGTGAACTAAGTACTATTAGTATGTCCATTTTACAGATAAAGAAACCGAGACATCGAGCTTAAGTAACTTCCAGTTAGTAAGTTGTAGACAGGTAGCATTCTGGTGCTGGAATCTGTTTTCACTACTACCCTAGCATTATTTACCCAAAAAGGATCTGTCTACTCAGCTATCATCTCCTCATTCCCATATAAAATATCAAATGATTTTAGATATGAAAGTTGAATCAACTCAAACATTGTATGCATGTATATTTGTGGAGATTTACTCACCACTAGTTTTGGGATGGTACTTCACAGGCAGACTCATAAGGAGGAGTGGTCAGAGATTTTCTTTATTGTTGCCTATTGCTATTGAAGGCTTGCTTTTTCTACTTTTGAATAGCTATGCAGTACAGTGTCGGGACAGCATGTTGAACCTGAATCTTATTTGCATTTGAGACCCATGCCCAGGGCATCCTTCTGAGGGCGAGTGGTAGAGCACTGAATTACAGGTCATAGTGTTGGCAGTGTTAAAAATGTATTTTTCAAGTTAGGCTTATAACATGCACTAGAGAGCAACTGATAATGATACTTTGGGTATTTTGAATATATAAAAATCCTTTGTAGTTCTGCCTACTGAGTTTTTCATTTTTTGAATTCTAGCACAAAACTTGGTGGAACACCTTACCCGTATTAACAAACTCGATGTATTTTTGTAGGTGCAGGAAGCTGTTTGGAGACCCTGGAAAAAAGAAAGCCTCTTATAGTAGTTGTAAATGAAAAGTTAATGAACAATCATCAGCTGGAATTGGCAAAGCAGCTGCACAAAGACGGGCATCTCTTCTACTGTACCTGCAGGTACACTAGAGACTGATTATTTGACCTCCTGCCTTAAGTCTTCCCTAGCTATTCTTATCCACCTACCTACCCTGTTTCTTTGACCTCTCACCTTCTCCCACTTATACATCCTTTGATCTTTCTCACCTATCAGAGCCTCTCATTTTTGTCTTCCTTTCTGATCTATGCGTGTATCATTGCATGTAAATATCTGAGAATGTGTGTGTTTGTGTAATATATGTTCATCTGGATGCTCAGGTCTCCAAGAATATAATTTTTGAGTTCATCATTTAGATTTTCACTATTCAGGGAAGGCATTTGCTTATTTTTAATTCATGTTTTGCCTTGAGTAAATCCACTGGAATCTCTAAATTTGCTCATTCATTAATTCAACTATATGTAATACATGGCAAGCATTGTTTTTGATGCTGTGGATACAGTGGTAAACATGAGATCAAGTCCTATGGTGCTTATGTTCTAGTGGTGGGAGGTAGTAAACAGTTCATAGATAAGCAATCAATATAATTTCACATGGTGCAATGAGCTATGAAGAAAATAAGATATGGTGGTATGATAGCTTGAGTGAAGACTAATTAGATAAAATGGTCAGGGAAGGCATGACAGTATATGACATTTGAGCTGAGACCTGAGTAAGAAGGAAGAGCCAGTTATGTGAAGCTCTAGAGGCAGAAGGAACAGCAGCAATTGCAAAGGCCCTAAGTTGGGAATGAGTGTGGAGTTTGGTGTGTTTGAGGAACAGAGGGAAGGTTAGTGTGGCAGAAGTATAGTGAGCAAGAGTGTAGTGTATAAGGTGATGCTAGGCTGGGGGTAGCTCATGTAAGAGTTCTGATTTTCTGTGTTTAGTGAGAAGTCATTGGAGTATTTTAAGCAGGGGAGTTACTTTATGATAAGGAGTATTATTTTCTAGAAGTAATTAGAATTCAACAGGAACTGATCAACATCACAATAGAAGGATGAAGAAAATTGCTGCTTTGTTTTCTATTATTTCTACTTGAGAAGCTAGAAGCTTGCCAAAAAGTCAGGTCAGTAATTTCCAATTGTTTGAGTTTAAAAGCTATCCTGATTTGATATTAAAAAAAGCAAAGATCTCATAGAAGTATTGCAAAATACATACAAATATAGGCAACACTATGTTTACAGTTGTAATACAAATACATTATATAATTAATAAATAATGCAATAATAAGTTGTTTCACATACTTAACAACTGTAAACATACTTTTGCCTGTCCCATATTTTTTGTTATAATAAATTGAAATGAATTTGAAAATGGAAATAAACTTTAGAAGAAACAGGTTAGAGCATAGTACGTTTATTTTAACTTTGCTACACCTTAGACACTCAGTAAATATTTATTCATTTATTTAATACTTATTAAGCACTGGTATATGCCAGGCACTGGTATTATTCTAGATACTAAGCATACGTCAGTGAACAAGACAGATTCCCGCTCTCACTGAGAGGAGACATTCGTTGATTGTTTCATAAGCAATTGTTGACGTCCTAATCTCTACAATGATAGAGGAGAGGGGATATTGAAGTGGCTGTGTAATATAGAAGCCATTCTTTTTTTTTCCTTTTTTAAATTGAGTGTGTGGTATTACAGTTCTGATTTTTCCCCTTTGCCCCCTTCACCCACCAACCCCCACTCCCTGAGGCAATCCCCCCACCATTGTTCATGTCCATGGGTCTTGCAAATAAGTTTTTTGGCTACTCCATTTCCTAGACTGTACTTTACCCTCATGGCTATTCTGTAACTACCTGTTTGCGCTTCTTAATCCCCTCACCTCTTCACTCATTGCCCAACACCTCCCGTCCATCTGACAACTGTCAAAATGCGCTTGGATCCATGATTCTGTCTGTTCCTGTTTGCTTAGTTTTTTAGATTCTGTTGATAGAATGTACTGTTGCTGTTTTATTGTTCATAGTTTTGATCATTTTTTCCTTAAATAAGTCCCTTGAACATTTCATGTAATAATGGTTTGATGATGATGAACTCTTTTAGTTTTTTCTTGCCTGAAAAGTTCTTTTATCTGCCGTTTCATTCTAAACGATATCTTTAACGGGTAGGCTAATCTTGGTGATAGGCCCCTGCTTTTCAAGACTTTTAATATTTCTCGCCAGTCCCTTCTATTCTGCATAGTTTCTTTTGAGAAATCACCTATCTTACAGGAAACTCCTTTGCTGGTAACTAACTTTTTTTTCCTCTTGCTACTTCTAAAATTACCTCTTTGTCTTTAACCTTGGGCATTTTAATTATGATGCATCTTAGAGTGGGCCTCTTTGCATCCATCTTGTTTGAGACTCTGTGCTTCCTGGACTTCGATGTCTATTTCCTTCACCAAAGTAGGGAAGTTTTCTTTCATTATTTTTTCAGATAGATTTACAATTTCTTGCTCTTTCTGTTCTTCTTCTGGCATCCTTGCGATGTGAATGTTGGACCTTTTGAAGTTGTCCCAGAGGCTGTTTATGCTATCCTCTTTTTTTGGATCCTTTTTTTCTTGTTCTGCGTGGTTGTTTTTTGCTTCCTTATGTTCCAAATCATTGATTGGAATCTCTGCTTCATCTACTCTACTGTTGTTCCCTGTAAATCAGGAGTGCTCAATCTGTGGCCCATGGGCCACATGCCGCCCAGGATGGCTGTGAATGTGGCCCAACACAAAATCGTAAATTTACTTAAAACATGAGACTTTTTTGTGATTTGTGTTACAGTGTATTTAATGTGTGGCCCAAGACAACTCTTCTTCCAGTGTGGCGCAGAAATGCCAAAAGTTTGGACACCCGTGCTGTAAATTGTTCTTTATTTCAGTTAGTGTATCCTTATTTTCTGACTGGGCGTTTTTTAATGCTGTTGAGGTCCTCACTAAGTTCCTTGAACATCCTTACAACCAGTGTTTTGAACTCTGCATCTGATAGATTGCTTATTTCCATTTCATTTAGCTCTTATTTTTCTGGAGTTTTGATCTGTTCTTTCATTTGGGCCATGTTTCCTTGTCTCCTCATTTTGGCAGACTCCCTGTGTTTGTTTCTCTCTATTCAGTAGAGCTGCTTTGACTCCTTGTCTTGGTAGTGTGGCCTAATATAGCAGGTGTCCTGTAGGGCCCAGTGGCACAGCCTCTCCTATCACCCAAGGTGGGCACTCAGGGTACACCCTTTGTGTGGGCTGAGTACACCCTTCTGTTGTAGTTGAGCCTTGATTGCTGTTGTCAAGTCAATGGGAGGGAGTTACCCAGGCCAGTCAGCTGCATGGATTGGCTGTGACCACCGACCTCCAACTGCCACTCTCCGTGCAGCAGCTGTGCAGGGAAAGGGTGGTGATGCCCCAGCATGGTCTATAGCTGTCCACAGGGTTCACTGGCCCTGGGATCCCGGGTGGTGTAGGCCAAGGTCAGCCCCCACCTGTGTTTTGCCCGAGGCCACCCTGGTTGAGCTGTAAAGCAGTCTGAGATGGCTGCTACTTGTGCTGGGCTTTAAGAATCCCAGGTGAAGCCAAGCTGTAGATCTAGCCTGGCTTCTACAAGTGCCAGGCCTGGCGCTCACTGAGGCCAGTTGTTGGCTTGTTTGGGATGTAGGAAGTCATGAAGCATGATTCAAGACCAACCATTCATGTGGAAAAGTAATTTGGGTGGGGCCCCTAAGTTGGGTGGGACAGAGTCTCTGAGGATCTCCCAGGCTGGTCAAACAGTGTTAACCAGGTTGATGGAGTCTCAGATATGGCACCAGCTTGCCACCCCTGTGGCTCTGTAGGGGGAAGGTTTAGAAAAGGGACAATGGCCTCTGCTC